>JAQIUQ010003104.1:0-86626 GCA_030378365.1 Hybognathus amarus
CACAGCCTCTGCTTGGAGAGACCTTTTCCCTTCAGCTTCCCACCATAACAGACAAAGACCCAGCCAATCTGTCTATGTGGGGCCCACATGGGTTTTCTCAGGATTATATGAGTGTCAGTATGAGCATGGGCTCAAATTGGGCACTTTGTTAGGCTCCAGTTAGGCTGCACATTATTGTTTATTTGCGGGTCTTGTTTGGGCCCTAATTGGGCTATGTTAGACTAAATTTTAATTCTTAAATTTGGTTAGTATTTGTTTAAAAAGTAACTGCCATAATTGTGTATTAAAAAAATTAAAAACGTTTTTAAATATTTGATATATTCGATTAAGTTTTGAATCATTTTTTAACATGAAAATGAACAACAGAATGATTCATTTGAAGTGAATCAGTGAACTATGTAATTAAGTGATCCGGTCAAAGCAGTTTCTAATGCAAATGTCTTCCACATACAGTATGGATTGATAGATGTATCTTAATTATCTGTTATCTAAATTAATCGATAAGCCTACTGTGGGTATTGATCTTTTGGAAGTTATCCTAAACGTATGTCGTAGTTGTGCCTTTAGGTTAATTAGGTGAAAAGAGATGAAATTTTTTGTACATTAGTAACAATGGTCATGTACATAATGAAGCATTACGCTAATGTACATTTTCAATTATCACATGACTCATGTTGTTTTTAATCATTTGTTAATTATATTAAATTCTGCTTCTTGATCCTTTACTGCTGTTAAATTTCAGATTCCTTTTTTTGGTGAGAGAAATGGAGAATGACTGCTTGCAGCGAACAAAAAGGTGAATAATACAGTCTAAAGTGGCAGAGCACATAGAGCTCAGTCAAAGGTTATGCTTTCGTCTTGTACCAACAGAGCTGTGTCTCCAACCCTAAAAGGCGATTTAGACAGTGAAACATACTACAGATACTTTGAGACCCTTGACGGGCTTTTGCATCCTGACAGAAGCTCTACTGCCCCGGGTTCACTTGAGGATGCTGACAATTAATTTGATTACAGTAATGATGATGATAGCAACTCGGTTCAGATTTATCCCTCAAATCACAACTTGGATAGTTTTGAGTACCCTTGCCAATCTCTGAATAATGACAGCGGTGACAAACAAACAAAAAATTCTGACCCTTCTGATGATATTAACGGTTTTGCAGAATGGGCAACACAGTTTATTGTTTCTCATTCTGCATTGTCAGCTTTGCAGAAGATACTAGAGAGCAGAAGGTCTAAACATTCCAATGGATTCAAAGGACTTTGCTTTCCACAGATCCAGGATTGTCAAGTAAAATACATTGCAGGTGGATGCAACTACCATTTTGGAGTTGCCAAATGCATTAATGGCAGAGTTGAATTCTACATGTGACTTAAATGAACTGATTGATTCCCTTACTCCTCATGTAAATACAGATGGGTTGCCCGTTTAGAAGTTCTGCAGTGAATCTGTGACCCATTTTAGGTCGGATTAAGGAACTTGAGAATTCGAGTGTAATTTTAATCGGATCGTATTCAGGTTTATTGCAGGTGGATGCTAGTACCATTTTGGAGTTGCAAATGCATTAATGGCAGAGTTGAATTCTACATATGACTTAAATGAACTGATTGATTCCCTTACTCTTTATGCAAATATAGATGGGTTGCCCCTGTTTAGAAGTTCTGCAGTGAATCTGTGACCCATTTTAGGTCGGATTTAAGGAACTTGAGAAATCTAGTGTAATTTGAATCGGATTGTATTCAGGTTCTGGCAAACCGTCTTTAGTGCATGATTATTTAAATGAATTTGTTGATGATTTGAAAGTTGTCATTTAAGAAGGATTACATTTTAATGGCAAACATTACAAAATTGCACAGCTTCGAGGCTTTTATCTGCAATGCACCAGCAAGGGCTTTTTTTTCTCAAGTGTGTTTAAAGGTCACTTGGGGTACAACGCCTGTGAGCAGGTGTAAACAGACAGGTGTATTGGTGAAAGGTAGAATGATATATCCAGAAAGGACTGCAGAGCTTTGAACTGACTCTCAGTTTGAAGAAATGATAGATGAAGGTCACCACACGGGAGTTTCTCCACTAAAATGTCGAAGTGTTGGTCTTGTTACAAGCTTTGTGTTAGACTACATGCATCTTGTGCATTTAGGTGTTGTAAGAAAGCTTATTTATTTGTGGATTAAGGGCCCTTTAAAGTGCAGAGTGTTAGCACATAATCTTTCTGTAATTTCACAACACTTGACCTCAGTTAGGCTACACATACCAAAGACCTTTTCCAGGAAACCCAGATATTTGTTCAGAAGTGGCCATGTGGAAAGCCACAGAATTCCAATTGTTTCTGTTATCTACTGGACCTGTTGTGTTGGCCCAGCTGGTCTTGAGAGTGAACAGCCAGTCGTCAAGATAGTATCAGGGAGGCAAACCCCATGGTGCTGAGCGGCACAAGGGCTGCCTCAACGACCTTTGTGAAGGCGCGAGACAGGGCTAGCCCAAATGGGAGAACTGCGTACTTGTAAGTCCCTCTCTCGAAAACAAACCGAGGGAACGGTCTGTGTAAAGGAAGAAAGGAGACATGGAAATAGGGCAGAGAGAGGCGAAAGAGGGTGCTAAGCAGTTAAGGAAAACTCAAAAAAGATTCCCACAATCTCATGACCTCTTCATGCACGCCCGGATAGAGAGGATTTGGTTTGCCTCCCCCAAAAACCAATCATCAGGCTTAAGTGCTCGGGAAATGGCCAGTTGTTCCACACAAGTCTGATACTCGTGGCGGCCCAGGAAAGCATAGCTGTCAACTCTGGATCAGAGCTTGTTATGATAGCACAACCGAGGGTGGCAGCACAGATGAGCCCTCTTCTCCAGAGGACTCCATCTCACCTTGTGATACGGCGATATCCATGATTTCATCAGCCGAGAAAAGGAATGAGCCGCTGGGCCCGCCAATGTCCTCTGACACGGCTCTGGTCAGTGAACTCATTCGGAACTGCATGGGTTGTAATGTGAAAGACAGGGTGTGGACCAAGGATATTTCGACGGTTTAGTTCCAGACCTGGCGT
Source organism: Hybognathus amarus (assembly GCA_030378365.1). Lineage (NCBI taxonomy): Eukaryota > Metazoa > Chordata > Actinopteri > Cypriniformes > Leuciscidae > Hybognathus > Hybognathus amarus. Next base: position 3,043 of record JAQIUQ010003104.1, read on the forward strand.
CTTAGGTCACCCTGGCCACCAGGCAAAGTATTCACTCAATGTTGAGAAAATGAATCGGGGTGTGGAGGAGGGGACTCTTGCTCTATTGATCTCATCAAATCTTGACCATTACATCGCTCATGCCCATCATCTGAATGTATCAGAATATCGCACTCAGAAATATAAAGGCAGATTATCTTTAGAAAGACGTGCACGCTCTTTTTGTGAGAGAAAGCTCCCAGCAGTGCTGAAGCACCCAGGGAGAGAAACACACACAGTTCAGCAGGCAGGAATGTGAAACTAGCTGGAACACACCAACACAGACAGGAAGCTGCTTGTCTAGAAGATTCTCGATGACAGTCAGAGAATAGGCTGCAGGAATCAAGAGAACTTCTTGGCTCCAAAGCAAAAGCATATCTGCATATTGCCAGCGTTCTTCCTTTATACCCACGAGGTGTGGCGGAGTCACGCTATGCAAAATCTGCAGACCCATGGCATTTCTTTACTATTGGCTCGTTTTTTTCTTTACTATTGGCTTCGCATTCACCATGTAGCCCAGGAGGATGTTTTAACGCTAGTCAACGTTTTAAGGCAGGCTTAACTTTTCCAAAATCAGCCAGGCAGACAGTTTAGGTTCACACATTCCCAAATTTCAGAAAAAAACTAATTGCGGCCAACAATGTGCAGTGGACGGCGTCAAATTCACATTTAAATATATGTATTTTGTTTTGATTTATTTCAATAGCTAGCAAAAACAGAACTAAAAGTCAATAGTTTTTCTTTCTTTTAAACTTTATTTCAACTCATTCATCACCATGGCTTCATTTGTCAGGAGGTTTGAGGCAAAACTGCTAATATTACAATAATTGTTTCAGGGAGTAAGGAGCAGACAGCGCAATTTATTAAATTGCGGTCTGAGAGCGACCACCTATACGGGGCCAAAAACTCCAGCGTGGAGTCAGCGTGTCTTGGAGGGCCAGCGTGTCTTGGAGGCAAGACAACAACCTTGTTGTGATATTTACTGTAGTCTGTCTCACTTGTGTATTATAAGAAATTTCACTCGCCTTTTTTTCTGAAAAAAAAATGGGACTGCTGGGGAAGGCAACTCCCATGCAGGCAAAAAAAGTGGGACTACTTAAAAAAATACAAAGTAAGAAAGCTAAAAGGACAGTTTGCTTACATTTATTGTACCCAGGGATGGGCAGTATTTCAGATACATGTATTTAAAATACGTATTTGAAATACAAAATAGTATTTTGTATTTTAAAGCCATTGGAAAAAATCAAATGTAATTTGTATTTAAATACATTTAAGATGAGTATTTTTGTATTTTCAAAATACTCAAAATACTTGAGCCAGTTAACCTCTTTATCAGGGTACTGTTTTCATGCATCAACTGTCTAGTTCAGACCAGACACACCCATCCCCCAACCCCAACATTCATGCACGTGAGCTGAGCTGCAACTGTACAACCCAGACCAGCATTGGATTAACGACTTTTTGAGGTGAGGATGGTCAATTCTGCTTGTTGATTAAAGTAGCTTGTCAAATGTGTTTAAAGCATAAACTTTACTGCATGTTAGGAATGGGGGGACTGCAGTCTGAAAATTTTACCTCAGAGCATCCGTAACTGAATGAATTGAGAATCTCAGCTGAAAAATCCAATAACATCAGCAATTGTCATTCAGCTATCAGCTGATTTCTGTAACGTTAAATGAATGTAAAACTAAATGTATATTGCAGCAAAGTCAGGATCCATCAGCAACGATTTGAGACAAAAATAATAGAAAATTTATATAAAACAATGTAAATGGCGCTCAGTGGCACAGCAGGGTTTTGAACACGGTCCTGAGCCGTCACTGGGCGCGCGGACAGACGCCTAAATGGCGCCGCCGGTGTGTGTACACTGAGAATAATGTGTTTGAATTTTAAAGACGTGGCGCTGCGCTTCTCGTCCGGTGTGCGACCCCCTTTAGAAGGCAGTTTTTTGTGCGCGCGATCCGAGACTGAGTGGAATGCAGTCAAATAGGCCTACACTTTTGACTTTAAATGCCCTTTCACACGTGACGCGGCAAGTGCTGAAATCAGCGCACAGTTGCTGCTTTCTCTTGTAGATTTGTGCAGTTTAAGTCTTGTTTATACTTTTCGCAATTCGCATGGCTCTCACGCGAACCTGCTACTATGTCACGCTCCTCAGTAAAACCGACAAGCGATGAGGCTTTTATGCTTGACGTGCTCACCGTTGTGTCATTTTGTGAAATGACAGGGGCGATTTAGAGTAATTGTTCTCCAAACCACCAAAAAGCAGTGATGACAGGAAGTAGTACCTTTGCAGAATAATTTGTCAAACACTCGTCTCATGAGAAGTTTGTGAATAAATTGATTTCTTCACATAACTGATTAGGTTGTGGTGGGTCATTTTGAAAACACGTGTAAAAAGTACACACTCTTTATCAAAAACTACACTTCTTAAACCCTCACCAAATAATCAAGTTATTGAAATTGTGTATTAGAACAAAACATATTAATATGTATAACACTAAATTGTACAATACTGTCTTTTATGTGTTTTTTAAATCATTAATTATTTTCTTTTAATTAACGATTGTATTAAACACTGACCATTACTTTATTAACTATTTTTGCTATGCAGGCTCATTTTGTGAATTTATTTGTAATTGTCAGCAGGGAAGTAATTGGCACTTAAGGAGAGAGAGAGAGAGAGAGAGAGAGAGAGAGAGAGAGAGAGAGAGAGAGAGAGAGAGAGAGAGAGAGAGAGAGGTTATGGTGACAGAATGACAGAGAGACCAGAAATGAGGTAAGGAATTAAAAGTCAGTAGGCCTGTGTAATTTATATATTAGATATATTAGACTATATTATATTAGGCTTTATGGTAACACTTTACAATAAGGTTCAGTCAGTTAACATTAGTTAATGTATTTACTAACATGAACTAACCATGAGCAATACATTTGTTACTGCATTTGTTCATCTTTGTTAATGTTAGTTCATGAAAATACAGCTGTTCATTGTTTGTTCATGTTAGTTCAGGTGCATTAACTAATGTTAACAAGATTTTAATCAAGTATTAGTAAATGTTGAAAATAACATTAACAAAGATTAACAAATGCTGTATATGTGCTATTCATCATTAGTTTATTTTACCTAATGTAGTTAACTAATGTTAACTAACGAACCTTATTGTAAAGTGTTACCGACTTTATAATTAACTTAACTAATTTTATATAACAAGATTACTGTTTTGTTCTTGTCCCATTACATTTCTATAAACTGTTCTATTTAAAAATCTGTATGTTTCACCTATAATGTCATGCATAATATTAACAAACAATGTCCCATCCATTTTACAGTGTTGACTTGGCAGAACAGGATGATGATGATTCACCAGAAATTCCATCAACTAGTTCAACTGGGTGGGTTAAGTCGGCAATATTGGATGGCAGATACTTTAAGATTGTGAAACAAACAGAACTGGGCCACATTCAAGCTGAATGTAAATTGTGCACAGAAAAGAAAAACATCATATGTGGTTCTTTAGCTGCAACGACAAATTTCAAAGTTCATTTAAAGAGGAGACACCCTGAAGCACTTCAGGACTATGACCAACACAAGAGGGATGTCACAGGCTCAGCAGCAAAGAAAAAGACTCCAGCCAACACCAAATATAAGTAGAGCAAGTTGTTTGCAGGGTCCTCAGTGGTGTCACAAAAAAAATTAGATGAGCTGATTGTTTCCTATGTTGTTCAAGGTATGCATTAACTCTCAACAGTTGAGCAGAAGGAATTTATCGAATTGATTCAAGGACTTAGCCCACACTCATCTGTGATGTCAAGGAGAACACTGTGCAGAAGAATTGATTGTGACTTTGAAACAAAAGTTAGTAGTGTTAAAGACCAAACATCTTTGCACCACAGCTGACATCTGGTCCACTAGTGTGTCAAGTTTCATAGGAGTCACAGCACACTGGGTTCATAATGACACATTGGAACGCCAGTCTGTCACATTGGCTTGCAGACATTTTCCAAGTCCACACACATACAACCGAATTGCTGAACTGTTGGATGAAATCCACTCTGAATTCGAGGGCTGTCACACAGAGTGCATTTTGGCCACAGTGACAGATAACGGGTCTAATTTTGTAAAAGCCTTTAAAGAGTTTAGAGTCACTGTAGAAGAGCAAGATGAGCAAGATGGCAATGAGGATCTGTCTTTTATACACATTGATTCATCAGTTTCAGAGGAAAATGAGAGTGGAATTGTTTTGCCAACCCACTTGAGGTGTGCATGCCACACCTTGAGTTTAGTGGCCACCACAGATGCGAAAAAAGCCATGAGAGACAGTCCCAGTCTCTCTACGTCTACAACAATGCCACAATGGGTAAATGTTCTGCCTTGTGGAATGCATCAGGAAGACCAAAAAGTGCAGAGAAGCTCTCGGAGATGTTGAAGTGCAGGTTGTTCACACCATGTCCAACACGATGGAACTCTCTCTACGACAGTCTCAACCAGCTAAACACTCAAAGAGAAAACTTGGAGATATCATGGTGACATTGAACCTACCTTCCTTCAGGGATGCTGAACTGGATTACCTGGAGAGTACTCCAAAATCTTGAAGCCCATTGCAGTCGCCATTGATCGACTTCAGGGCCAGTCATCCTGCTATTATGCTTGAGCTTCTTCCCACCCTGTTTGCTGTGGAATCTAAACTTGAAGCTTTACATTCCTCCAATTTCAGATACTGTTCTCACCTTTTGCAAGCCATAATGGATGGTTTTAGAAGCAGATTCAGTAGCTTTCTGCAACTTAAACCAGAAGTCAATGAGGCAATCCTGGCAAGTGTAACCCATCCATACTTCAAAATGCGCTGGCTACCCCAACAATTGTCAGAAAGAAAAAAAGAATTCATGAACTAATGCTCCAGTCAGCAGCAGACCTTGGGCTTGTCACTGAAAGCGAGTCAAGTTCAACACCTGCTGATGGTAAAGTGGAAGACTTTTTTGTCTTTACCGAAGATGTTGAGGTGTCTGGCAAGTCTACACACAGCAAAGATGAACTGGAAACATTGCACTTCCTAGAAGATCAGAGGAAGGATTTGGACATCTTGAACCAGTATCCACTTATTAGACAGCTGTTTGTGAGGTTCAATACAATCATTCCCTCTTCAGCTCCTGTAGAGCGCTTGCTTTCCTTTGCGGGTTTAATCAATAGGGCACACAGACGACGCCTTAAACCCAAACTTTTTGAAAAGCTGGTGGTGCTAAAGGGTATCGAATAGGATGTCTGAATCACACACCACCTGGAGGAGTAAAATATAATTGACTTTGTGTTATTGAGTTCTTGTTACTGAGTAATGATGGTGATAAAACATAATAAAAGCTGTTTGAAATTATTTATTTTTTTTGTAGTTTTGTATTTCCTACAGGCCTGGGGAAGGGAAGAGGTATATAAAATGAAAACGAAAGTTTCTAAGTAGTTGCACACATCTAAATAATTGTTGACATTCAGAATAGGCACATATAGATTTCAGCCTAATAGGGATGCCTGCACTGAATCGCCAATTTTACATGTATTTTCTGTATTTTCAAAATACAAAATACTGTATTTGTATTTAAATACATTTTTCCACACAGTATTTTTTATTTGTATTTAAATACATTTCCATGTATTTATGCCCATCCCTGATTGTACCCTCATTGTTGTTAACATGCATGCTTTATTTGCTCTGCCTTAGGACTGCAAGTATCCAGGGACAGGTGAGGGAGTGAGTGGGAAACCCACTGCTGAGACTTGGCCATGGTTTGTCCTCATTGATGAGGTGCTGGGACAGAGTCATTCCACCAACCCCCCTGTCCTCATTGCCTCCATCCCTGAGAACAGACCAGGGCCGAGTTCAGCAGTGCGTGCCCACGGTGAAGAGGAGCCACCACTACCATCACCAGCAGCACCACCACCACCAGCAGCACCTGCACCACCACCACCACCAGCAGCAGCACCACCAGCAGCACCAGCACCACCACAGTTTATTTAAATGGTGTAATAAACATTATATTTGCTCCATTTTTGCGCATTGCTTATTTTTAACAAATAAATTGATCTATTGGGATATGAAATGAAAAGAAATAGGTAAGACATTGTTTTTTTTTATGGCAGGAATTTGTGCAATATTTTTTGAGCAATGTGAAGAAAAAAATGCAATTGTCGTAACATTTGAAAATAATTATATACATAGATGTTTCAACATTTTACAACATAACTCATAAATATACTGACAACATAATTAAAATTAACAGCCCAGACCTGAGTGGGCTCCACAATAGAGACCGGGGTAAGGCCTCTCTGCCGGTGTGACATCATCTCAGGATGGGCTCCAGAGTGTTTGATCACATTTTTCCACTGTCCAATGCATTGTCTACCAACAGGTTTGCAGGGCTGACTCAATCAATGGCTGACATCTCACTGATATCATTTAAAAGAAGAATAAAATACACCAAGAGCTTTGCACAAATGAGGTCGGAGGCTGGAAAACGTTTCCTTTGGTTGCCTTCGGATGCACATGAACTGTATTCGTACATGGCACTTGTTATCTACATGGGGCTCCTCTGTGCAAAGAACATCATTGATTACTGGTCTGGTAAAGAAATTTACCGCTTACCATTCCCAAAATCTGTCATGTCCAGGTCCAGATTTCAGGCCATTTCTTGGAACCTGCATCTTTGCGATCCTGAGGATGATCGAGACAACTCCAGAAAAAAGGGGACTGAAGCCTACGACAGACTTTTCAAGATCAAGCCTCTGGACAACGACATCATCTCAGCATGCGTATTTCCATCCAGACAGACAGCTAGCAGTGGACGAGAGGATGGTGGCTTCAGAGGCACGAATCGGGCATCAAGCAGTACATGAAAGACAAACCGACCAAGTAGGGCTACAAACTCTATGTGCTGGCTGATTCTGCATGTGGTTACACATAGAACTTCTTCAAGTGATGGCAAGTCTGAAGACTGAAGGCAAGTCTTCCTCGGCCATTGGAAAAGGGCTCAGTTATGATTCTGTCATGCAACTCCTGGATTTGTCACTTCTTGGCAAAGGCTACCAGCTTTTTATGGACAATTCTGTACACGAGCCCATGCCTTTTTTTGGACTTGCTCTCAAAGAAGACTCTAGCATGTGGCACTATACGCACCAACCGGCGAGCTTCCCCAAAACCAAGGTAAATGACATCAGCCGCAGAGCCCAAAGGGGAACCATTTGATGGCTCCAAGATGGGAAGCTTCTGTTTGTAAAGTGGATGGACACACAAGAGGTGACAATGTGTTCCACAAGGCATATGAAGGTGATGAAGTCCTCAAGCATGTCAAGAATCCCGAGGGTGTATGGGAAAGGCAGAGAGTCCCGAATTCCAGCGAGACTATAATAAACATATGGGAGGTGTGGACCTATCAGATGCCCTCATTGGGTACTATTATGTCCTGCACAAAACCACAAAATGGTACAAGACTCTTTTTTTATTTTGTTGACATTGCGGTGGTAAACGTTTCATTCTTCATCAGCACCTCTACAAATCTCAGAACAAAAGTCCTCTAACCCAGAAGAAATTTCAGAGAGACTTGTGTCTGAGCTTGCCACATAGTCCAGCACCTCAGACGCCCCAGAGCCGCCGGCTTCCTCATTGCGTGCCCCAGAGCCGCCCGCCTTCCTCGACGCATGCCCCAGAGCCGCCCGCTTCCTCAACGCATGCCCCAGAGCCGCCCGCTTCCTCGACGCATGCCCCAGAGCCGCCCGCTTCCTCAACGCATGCCCCAGAGCCGCCCGCTTCCTCATCGAGTGCCCAGAGCCGCCCGCTTCCTCATCACTTGCCCCAAAGCCATCTACATCTGCCACAACAGCAGTTGAGCAATGTTTTTCGGAGTAATTTGGGTCAGATGCCGCAAGTGGGAGGAGAGTTTGTGCTTTGTGCAAACTTTCAGGGCTCAAAGTAAAGACTCCCATGTACTGTGTAAAGTGCAATGTAACTCTGTGCTTGGTGCCATCAAGAAACTGTTTCAGAAATTGGCACACCGAATGGAAACTCAAAAATATAATGTCTTGGTGTGCTGTTTCATCAACAGTTGCACGGTTGCAAAAAGAAAAAAAACCTACAAGTTGGGCTTGTTTGTCTATCTTTCTTCTATTGTGTTTTTGCTAATTTTAGTTTATCTTTGTGTATAATAAAATACAAGAACTGCTACTTTCTCATACCTCACTCAATTTGCTAATATATTACATGACATGGGTTAAGTTAGGTGATAGTGTTTGTTCTCTTGTTAAGTTTAATATGGTAAAAATAGTATTTTACAGATAAGCCTGCTTTTTTGTAATGAGTGAAATATTTGGGTTTTTGGAGTAAATGTGGAGACTTCAGAGAAGACATTGCCTCCCTTCAATTCAAGCTCAGATACCGTTTTGATAAGAAGGTGATAGAAAGATAATTTTTTATATATATATATTCGCTGCCACATAGTGGAATCAAAAGAAATACACCAAACAGATCCTAAATTACAGACTCTCAACTAAAAACTAAATTTAAAAATCAATCAAAATCAGATTTTTTGTCCTTATCATAAAATTGTGAATAAATACAATAAGATATACCAATATTCTACCACTGTGTTAACATTTTAGAGTGTTTTTATCAAATGAGACCATTTCATCCATTTACTCCAATGTATGTGTGTAGGACACCATTTTAAAGGGTTAGTTCACCCAGAAATGAAAAATTCTGTCAGTATTTACTCACCCTCATGTTGTTCCAAACCTCTATGTGTTTATTTGTTCTGCTGAACACAAAGGAAGACATTTGGAAGAATGTTTTAATCAAACAGATCTCATTCCCCATTGACTACCATAGTAGGAAAAAATACATAATATGGTAGTCAATGGGGAATGAGGTGTGTTTGATTAAAACATTCTTCCAAATATCTTCATTGGGAACTCACCTTACTTCACAGCAGAAAAAAAAACATGTTTACAGTCTGGTGGCAAATAGTTGTTTTGGTCTATATCGCTAATTTTGCCCTTCATGACGACTGTGAGGGGGTTGAATTTTTTTACAACTCATCTGTTTAAATCAGTAGGTGGGAGACTCGAGTCATATGACTTGACTTCGAGTCAGACTCGAAGTCACAATTTTGTGGACTTGAGAACTTACTTGACTGGATGTCTGAAAAGACTCGACTTGACTTTAGACTTGCTCCTTGTGACTTTAGACTTGACTCGGACTTGTGCCTATTTACTTGAAATGACTTGAGGAAAAAAAACCCTCTAAAATTCTGTTTTTTAATGCGTCAAAGAGGAAGCGCAGAGCGCGGGCGGTAATGCTTTCTGTGTGTGCGGGTTGAGGGAGAATAAAGTGTTGAGCTATGTAGCCAATCACAGACATGTGTGTTGATTTCTGGAAAGCAATGGCCAATCAGAAGCATTTACGATAGACTCCCTCACAGCTCAAAACCCCTATGCTCAAAATTGACTTTTTGTTCAGTGCTGAATAGTATGTTGGCAAATCCTCTTATTATAACAAACAAAGTGTATATATTATGAAAGCTTCTTTGATAACAGATGTGTGAGATCGCGATGAACTGTCAGCTTTTTAGGAATTACGTCAGTCACAACAACCCACGTTTTAAAAAAATAGCTGGTTTTAAATCATTTAATGATGATACTCAGTAGCGGAGTGGCAATCCGGAGAATCAGGACTTTTCCCGAGTGGGCCGGTAGTGTTCCGAGGCCGCGAGGACCGGTCTGAGTTCATCCAGCAGCCTGTACACAATCGTCTCTGCAACGGTGATAGAATGAAGCGCGCGTCCGAATAAAGACGGTGCACGAGCCGCAAAAACCCATGCAACTGATAGCAGCGAAAAAGAGCGCCCCTCTTGATTTAAAAAACAACAGATTTTAGCGCTAGATCTCTCATTTAATAGCGAAATAAATGAAAGATCTGCTATTTAACTGGAGATGTTTTATTTATTTTTGTATTAGCTGTACAACTTTCAGTCCAACTTTCATAGCATAAATAATTTGCAAGCTGCTAAAATAAAGCATACAAAACATCAGCTAAAATGATGTATAGGCTATATGATTATAATCAGAGCATGTGCATGTTTGTCAGTGATTTATTTATATCAGGTTATTAAAGAGCACAGACCTACGCAAAGGAGGTGCATGTGAAACGCCCTGTAAGAAATACTTTCCTTTTCAGGAAAAGTATCGAAATCTCGATTCTTAATTGATTTCGGTATCGAAAACAATAATTTTGGTATCGTGACAACACTAATGATTAGATTTGTTTTCTTAAATTCCATATGATATTTTGTGTGATTGGATCAAATCACCTGGATATTTAGAATGACAACATACAATCTTTGGCACACAGTAGCCTACTAATTTAGAATGCAATATCTTTTTATTTTATACAAGATGGGAAAAGTTGTATTAATTCTTGTTTACTTGTGTTCATTTAATTTATTTTTATCTTAGAGCATTTAACGTGCTTCTTAATGATATTTTATTTATAACACACAAGTTAATTTATTTATTTGTGTAACCCATCAGCCCTGTGTCTAAAAGTAAAGTCCCAGAGTTAAAAAAAATATGTAAAACTCAGCCTGTATGCGACTTGGTATGACTTGATGACCAAGTAGCGACTTGACTTGACTTGACAAAGAGTATGACTTGACTTGACTTGACCCTTACAACAGAATGACTTGACTTTACTCACTTGCAATGTTAAGACTTGGACTTGACTTGAGACTTGCATTTAGTGACTTACTCCCACCTCTGGTTTAAATTATATTTAAGCTTTAAAGTTCTGCATAATTAAGGGCGTGGACACTTGAGTGACAGGTGGATTCTTGCCGCCGCTTTCAATGCTAGTCGTTTGTCTGCTGTCTGTTAGCGTCACCCTTAGCTGTGTTTGTGCTTTTTCCGGGATTATTTCATACAATTTAATACATGTATTATACCTTCGCCCGTGCACGCCAATGGATGTCTGATGATTTCAGTGCTTTCTCTCCGTCCATGCAATAGATGCACACCCTTGAATGCGCGGATTTCTAGTTTAATTACTGTTTTTACCATCTGAGAAACTGAGAGGCTGCCAAAATCAGATTGTAAAATGGACTGAATTAAAACTCAATATGAACTTGACCTGAGATGCCGACTGACATATGTGCTTGAATCACTGTCACATGCACAAGCTAAGAGCAATATTGTAAGTAACTAATAAATTTAACTTGCAGAGTAATAATGCATCACGATACACATAGTTGACTACTTGTATGTTGTGAAAAATGTGTGATCTGTGTTATGTACTTGTTTATAGATGCTCTTAACTAATTGCCTCTTGTGAGATTAATAAAGTTGATAAAAGAGTAAAGTAAATAGTCTCACTTTTAGTTACATCTTAACTATTATAATATTTCAAGGGCAAAAACATGGACTTTAACCATTGGCTTTTTACTTTCAATCAGCTGTCACATAAGCATGAGGGCAGTAGCATATAGCATTAGTACCTCAGCTCCACCCGCGTCCCGCCTCTTTGCCTATTTTAATTGATCCGGTAGTGACGAGAGGTGACGCACTGCCAAGATGGCGACGGCCGGCTCCGCCCACTTTAGGCTTCAAAACGCTCTTCAGAAACCTATGGGTGACGTCACGGATACTACATACATATTTTTTTACAGCCTATGGTTTCCCCATACTGCCTTACCATGATTTCATTCATGCTAAAAAGGCAGCAGAGTATGTGAGCGGAGTGGAGCGGCAACAATTTTCCTCTCCACGCTCCAAGCATTTAATAATCACTTCCGGGTTCACCGTTACCGCTCCCGCTCCACTCCTCGCTCACTGAAATCAGAAACACCGCTCTGTGTTTCGTTCCTCAAGGAAATTCCGAATAAAGTATTAAAGTGTGCTTTAAAATCTTACAAAATGTCTCCTCATCCTAATATATAGGCATAGGTCTATTAAAGGTGCATTGCGCAACATTTTATGTTAAAAATAGCCGCTTTCTGAACCCATACATGCTGAAAATCGTCTGATGGGCTGAATGAGCCCTTCTCTGATCACTGCGATCGCCTCTATAATCCTGTACAGTGAAATAAGAGGGATTCGGGGCTCCGAATCTCAGCCTGGGCGTGACGTCATGCCGCGTTCACGCTCGCCTGGCTATGTGCCTATGCTTTGCAGGTTACTGTATTCGCCGCCGTTCTCCGTATGTAGAAGACAACTCGAGCGACGCAACTTTAGTCAACTTTCCCAAAAGTAGAAGATGGATTCAAAGGGGCTGTTTAGCCTACATCTGGTCACTTCATGTGTTTTCTATGATCGGATAACTTATTTGATCGTGAAAGACCAGGTTGAATCCAGACGGATTTGAATCCGATAGCTCAAACCACTTGAGGGTGTGGTCTGGGCCGTATTCCAGACGAAACTGGACAAGTGTAAATGCATCTGGTTGTTGAAAACAGGCTTTTTCATGTTGTTTTAGTCATATATGACGACGTGCATCACCTGAGCAGGCGAGTGTATTCATCAAGCCAGCGCGCGCAATCTATCGCAAATGAAAGTGAAAGTAAGACGCATACGATTATCACTAAGTTACCTTCTACCTCCACTATCTTCATTAAAAGTAGCCTTAAGAAATGAAATGATCTCATACCAGAGCTTTTGCCGCTCTCTCTTATTGCTGTCTTTGCTGATTTTGAAATAGCCGAAGCCGATGATCAATAAATGCAGCTTATCTGTTGCTTTCGGTGACGTGCACTTCATGAAATCTATATAACGCGGGAATTGAATATCAGATTAATATCCGTTTTGCAAAAACACATTTATGTGACCAGGTGTAATGGAGTCGTTTTGATAAATCAGATAGATCTGAGAAAACGCATTGTGGCCAGGTGTAAAAACAGCCCCAAAGAGACCGGCTTGTAGTTCATTCCAAACCCCAACGCAAACTCCACGTAAGACAAAGAAAATAAAACTTCTGTCTGTCAACATCGAGAGTCAACATCGGGAAGGCTTTCAACAAACGGAGAGATCTCGGGCGGTCTGCTCTAGGGCTCAGAACGTGTTCATGAACGTGTTTCCATAATAACACAATCATAAGTGGATACAGTAAGCACATAAAACAGTTCAACATGGAGATCGATGGAAACAAAAGCCTAAGTTTTCTACTAACGTTACCCCTGTTTTCCCCTCACACACACATAGGCCTACATAAGTGTGTAATTTACTCAAATGCCTTTCCTTTCATATATTTTAAATGGCTTGCAGATTTATAACTGTATTACCTCATTATGACTGTAACAAAAGATGTGTGCCGCACAGTGTGCGGCTGATGCTCCAGTCCTTTGGTTATGAACAGCTCGTGCAAACGTGCGTGTATGCGTGTATTCCATGAGCGCGCACGCAGTTTCGTTTATCGCCAGAGGGGGCGTAGTTCTGCAAAAACTCTGAGACTTGCGTTATGCTCCTTTAAAATAAAAATAAAATAAAAAAACAACATTAGGAGAATAGTTGCAATGTGGTTTATTAGATTTGGTGCAAACTTTTCCTATGACATGCTATGCTTATTACAGGTTATCAGCATTATAAATTAAATATCATTGCTGCTTTTTGCAGAGCACATTTTGTTTGGAAAGAAGAAAATAACTAAGTTTTCATCAGTTATCTACGGGTCGTACATTTCTTACAGATTTCTCATTCAAAATCAAATACCGACAGACAGTAATGTACGATTAACGTACATGTGTTTGAATGCAATGAATTAATGAGAAAGCGATTGTGTTTGTGAATAGCCTAAGTGTTACCTGTTTCAAATGTGCTTTCAATCGATTCCAGCCCGATCTCATAAAAGTGCGTATCTAGGCCTATAACACAAATTTTATTTCTCATACTATTTATAAGCCAAATATAGTTTTTGCTTGCATAGCCTATGATAAGCAGTTTTCTTGTGCATACGATAGCCTACGCACTTAATGGCAAGAAACGCACTTCACACCCATTATCCTAACCAAGGGGTTTAGTGTGTTTTATTTGCACACAAAAAGTTTTGGCACAAGAAATAAAATTTGTGGTATAGATAAATACGCACTGATAACTATAACCTCCTGCAGCAACCCATGTCCATCGGCGTCATCATAACCTTAATTTTTTTTTTTATTTGACTGACCCATCTGTATCATGCTAGCATAATGTGTTTAACGTGTTAATCCTTACTAAAAATGCAGTTCTCTAATGAGTTGTTGGCATGAATTGTCCCCGTGATAGAGCGGTAGTGGAGACACGCTCGGAGCGAGTGAAAACTACGACGCTCCGACTTTTTGAAAAATCCGCTCCGCGCTCCATTCAAAATTACGCCACTCCTCGCTCCGCTCCCACTCCGCTCACATACTCTGAAAGGCAGTATGGATACCATGGCCAGATTTTCGCCTCATTTAGGGAACCAATCACAGAACGGGGAGGGAGCAGCAAGACGATGACGACATCTATGCGACACACAGAAGCAGTTTGTTTATACCTTCAATATGGCAGCAGACGCAAAGCTACCTTTCGATGCAGCCCTAGATATTGTTCTAAGTATTTTAGAATGCAAGTTTATTTTGAAAAAAGAGCATTATGCCTTTAATTGCACAACAATGTAATTGCTAAAAAAATTTAATAAAACAACGTAATTGCTAAAAAAGTGCAGACATAAAGCAACATAGTATCTTATAACCCCTTTAGGATTACATTGATTAGTAACACATCTGCATGATGAACATAATTCAAATCATTATGCAGAAATATAAATACATTGTTGCCAATAAAATAACAAAAGGCAAATGCCTATAACAAATAGCCTACAGTTAATAACAGAAATTGAATAAGCAGGAAATAGCTCTAATACTTCGATTAATTTTATAAGTTACTGTTGACCTAATGCAACCATTTTCACATTGTGGGGAAGTGAAATCATTATCTTCTGTTTGGATAGTGAATCCAAACAATAAAGCACAACACAGGCTATGAACTGTAGGCTACTCAGGAGTTCCCAGGCGCCAGAGGAATAAAAGCATTTATAACAGGCTGTACAAAACATGACTTGAATTCACTCAATAAAGTTGACACTGATAATGGGTACTGGTGGCGACGTACTTGAGTGACGACGTGTGCGTCACGCGGCTTGAGGCAATGTACCTAGTGACGACGTGTGTCACACGGCTTTGAGGGGACGTACCTAGTTCAGACGTACTTAGTAGGCGTTCTCTTTATTGGAATTCAAACATACGTCGCCGTGACGTCGCCACTGGAAGACGTTCCTTCCATGCACTCGCTGCCAAGTCACCGCTTGTCTCCCGTCTGCAGTCCCAATCACTCCCATTCAAAAATCCACACGGTCTGATGACGACGGCAGGGTAGACTTCTCCTTTTCTATGTAATCCTAGCTTTGGCACTAAACATTTCGAACATTCGCCATAGTGGTGCGACACGCTCGTATTTCCAAGCGCGTCTACACCGCATCAAGATAAAAACATCTGAACTTTTCAGGTTGCCGCAAGCGCACCGTAGGTCACGTGACACGAACCAACCAATCAGCTTCCTCGCCTTTTTTTGTTAACTCAGCAGAAAAAATGGAGGAGCAGCTCATCATCGGGCTCCAGGGATTTCCTGAAATTTATGACTTGTCAAGCCCTCATTATTTTGACTCAAATAAGAGGCATAATGCATGGAGACACATAGCCTTGGAGCTTGGAATAACTGGTAAGCATGATACTGTTTTACATTAAAGTCGGCATGAAACGGAAGTTGAGATAGTCATTTTTTCCTTGTCGTGACGTATATCCAAGTGAAACGGCTTCTGAAATTAGAAAAAGGTAGGGCAGGGCTTGATTTCATCCTTCGGGAATTGATTGGATCGTTGGAGGTTGGGCGTTGTGAACAATTTGAATGCAATTCTCTGAGAGGCAGTGAACCGAGTAGCCGCACCCTCATCGGATCTGGCCGCACCCTTTTGCAATTCCATGTGACCAAAAGAGAGAGAGGTCGTTTCGAATGGGGAGAGAAAAGTATGTATTTGATTTCGAGATATTGATTTCAAGAGATTTTAAGGGTACATGAATTTTAAAAAATAATGAAGTGCACGGATAAATCATTTATAATAAACACTACAATATTACATATAAAAAGAAGATTTGTCAAATTTGATTTCATGCCGACTTTAACAGTTACTAACTGGTATGTCAGTCATGCTAGCTGATAACATTATTCAGTGTCATGCAAAATCAGTTCATCAAAAAATAAGTCAATGACAATTGTTTGCAAACATGTAATGTTACATGCATCTGTCCTCTGAACATTAATCATTATGTTTATTCATTATGAGGATGAGGGCAGAAAGAAATGGAAATATTTGAGGGATAAGTCTATAAAGGAGAGGAAAGCAGAAAGGGAGAAGAGAAGTGGCTCTGAGGCAGGAAGTCAGAGGAAATGGAAGTTCACAAATGCTCTCAACTTTCTGGAGCGATTTGAGAAGGAGAGGCCCACATTCAGATTTTCCCAGCTTGTGGTCTTCCAGGGTAGACTTTGGTATGGCAAATTTCTGTAAGACACTCCTCACACTTTAACCTGACTTAACAGCATTTAATGCTGCGTCAAGCATTTCCCTGCTGTAACATTTCTTTTTCCCTGACATTCTTACCTAACATAACATACCAAAAGGAGATGTGCATTTGTTAGCTTTTCTGTAACTTAAAGGGACACTTCACCCATTTGCATTAAGATTTCCATTGTTAGAAATCCAGTCATACCATTGAATGGTCGTGCAACACTCTCTCATTTTCCCTTTTTTAAATTGTCAATTTATGATACTCAGTGCTCGAAGTGGGGCGGTACTCACCGGTAAGCAGTACCAGCACTTCTAAATTTTTCTCTTATGCGTACCTGCACTGTTTCTTGCGTACCACTACTTCTCACATGTAGCCGGTACTCTACCACTGACAGAAAAATTGTGACGGCCGTTTAACACCTTATTTACACTGCACATCTCACGGCGTTACGGCTGCGATATAGCTACCGGAGCTGATCGTGGCCACCGCAAGCGTGATCAGCGCGTATTTTTTTCGGTTTGCATGTTAATCAGTGAGTGTATACTCACACAGCGCGGGCGCAGAGGAGCGGCGCGTGAGCGGCAGTGAACTTCCCATCTACCGCTCCTGAAATCCCTCTGCACTGGACCTCCAGTCATTGGTGGTGGGCACAGCCATGTAGTCCTCCACAAGGCAGTCCCAGATGGCAGTCACTAGCTGGGGGATTGATCTGGCACACTGTGGAGACACTAACCCTGAAGCTGGACGCTATTCCCTGTGGCAAGAAACCTAGAACAAGTACATATTCAATTATATACAATAACCAGTCTGTTTTAATTAAATGCCATGTATATAATATTTTCCAGTCTGTCACCTGATGGAGTTTTGGTTCCTTGCCACTGTTGCCTTGGCTTTTGGCTTGCTTAGTTGAGCATTTAATATTCAACAATATTATTGATCTGTGTTGTATTATTTTCATGTTATCACTGTGAAGCTGCTTCGATACAATCTGTATTGTAAAAAGCGCTATATAAATAAAGGTGACTTGACTTGAATTTGTTTGTTTGCAAGCAATTTTACAAAGTTTTGTAAAATTGCTACACTACTACATTTCAGTTCAGGGAAGAGTTCAGAAAAATGATTGGTCGACATGCGTGAGGAATACATTTTGGTAAGTTGTAGCATACTCTATCTTTCAACAGAGTTCATGTTCTTTTACCATTAGCTGGTAGAGATGATCGGTTCACATGCGCTAGGGATCTGTGGTGTAACATGTACAAGCGCCAAAACGGTATTTATTGTTTGAATTGCGTACTAAAATTGACAGAATCTGAGAGCTTAACTAACCTGCTTGCTAAGTGTCAATAGCGTGTGTCTCACGGTAAATTCGTGAGAGTTGGCAGCTCTGAATGGTGCTAGCTTGATCAACATCAGTGACATGCTGTCTGTCAAATTAATTCAAACTAACAATAAAAGTGTTAAATTAACAAAACGAATACCGTAAACTTAAAATAATAGCCCAGGGTTTTATTTTCCCACCCATATCGTCAAAATGCACCAGCTTGTTTTTGAGACAGGCGTCTATGAAACGGTCTTCATCATTTAGTGTTGAGATGTTGTTCATTGAGTCTTTGATCTCTAAAAATCTCCAAATGCTCCACGTGAAACTGCGGTCTTCCAAACTTTTACTATCGTGTCAAATGATTTGAATAATATGCGTGAGAAAAAGAGAGCAAAACAGCACTTGCTTGTGTTGTTTGAAGACGTGAGAGTGCGCGCGGCCACAGCACAACTCAATTTCTGGAGGTATACTGCCCCCATCTGTTATGGAAAATGGAATATGTTTTGATTTTTAGTTCCAGATGGCACCTTTAAGTTTAAAGCCTGTGCAGCAGACCTCTAGTGTGAGGGTAAGAGAAAGAGAGAGAGAGTAATTTTGGGGTAATGTGTCAACAAGTAGGACCAATTTGTCCAACAAATATGCATGAAAAACATGCAGCATTCAATAGTGCAATACATTCAGTAAGTTCCGTCGTTCAAACCAAACTCAAGATTGCTGGTGTGCTGCAGCTGTGCTAATGGCGGAGAAAGAACCTAAACTGCCAATTTCTCGAGTGGCACCTGCTCATAAAACAAAGACGTGTAAAAGGAAAAAAATGATTACGAAAAACAATCGAAAAAGACAGAATTTACAGCACACAATATATCAGCTGCAGTTCTGGCGCCTCTGTCCCAATACTGTAAAACTCGACATACACAGACTGATCTCATGAAGTAGCGTGTGTATGACACGCCAATTCATATTTCCATTTTTGGCGCACTATCAACACACATAATCGCTTTTCAGCGTGTTTATGAACGCCGTTGACTTAACGTTATTACTGTATAAATACCTCTCAACCCTCCTCTCAGCAAATAATAAAAAGACATGACCCTCCCCTATTTACCTCCGGTGACCCTTTCCATAAAGAGGGTCCCTTAGGGTTATTATAAGGGTGATCTTATGTTTGTATTTGGACTTGATACCTTATGTATAAAAAAACTATATAAACAAAGTAAAAATGTATATTATTAACTACTTGTTAATTAAAAAATTAATAACTACTTGTCGGTACTCAAGTCAAGCATTCGTGCTTCACTGATTTTAAAGCTCCTCTGAGCCTGAACACACTCTTTTGTAACAATAAATCCCGATAAATCAATCACATGATAAAAAACTGAGCTTCCGGCCGATTATTTCCATTTGCATGCTTGTTTGTTTTCCTCGTCTCTCTCTCTCTCCAAAAGAGACTGGATGACAACTCTCGGTTCCTTAGCGTAGGAGGAGAGATTCTCTGCCCGAGCCCAAACTTGACCCGATCCGCAGGCCGATATTTCCCGAACACTATCCTCAGGCCAGGCCGGGCCCTTGATGTAGTAGAGACGTGCACTCCCAACGCAATAGAGTGAAGTGCAGCACTAGACTTAATGACCGAGTGCAAGGGGTAATGCACTCACTCTGTGTGTGCAGATTGCAGGAGAATAAAACTAATAGAACTGTCAGCTTTTTAGGAATTATTAGCTCACTTTGTGCACATTCGGTCATGCCAAACCATGCACACAGTAGCCTGCTTACTTTTATTTTAAATTAACAGTGATTTATTTGTTAATGCTTTAATAACAAATAAATGATCATCCATTTTATTTATTGTTTTTGGTATTTATTCAAGTGCATTTTTTGATCACAGTTGAGAGTCCATTGCTTTTAATGTTTTTGGTTGTTTTGTTAATTTATTGTGGATATTTAAAATGTTTTCCATTTTCAGTGTTTAACAGTCTTTAGAAATAAAAATGTATTGATCTTTGAAAAGGTTTACCTGCATTATTATCATTATTTTAGATGTAAATGGTCTCAAAACGACAATATTATCATTCATCGGAATAATTTCTCTTCACGATAGCAAAATTTGTTATTGTGACAGGCCTATTCCTGTGGTAGCAAAATTGTGTCCATTTTCCTGATCTTCTGCTCAATTCTGCCAAAGATTTGGTCTGCAGGTAGATAACTGTGGCCCCATACTGGAAAGGTGTGCTCTATGCCAAGGTTGGGGGAAAGCTGCCAAAGTTCCATCAGCATTGACACCATGTTCATGTTCTTGTTTACCCAAAACAAGAGTCGCTGAACAGCCGAAGCCCCCTGGATCTTGTTGAACCTTGAGGCAGTCATTCAGTGCAGAAGCAATCATATTGCTGTCTTTGCTACCCTCATTCTCCTGCCACACATACAGATAGACATCTTTTGCCTGGTAACTGTTCTCCCCATGGTGTAAAACCACACCAAACAGGTACAGATACATCTGGCCTGAGTTTGTTATTCAAATATGTTATTTTTGTTGGTGCATAACTGTTTAAAATATAATATAAATATATCTGTTTTAATGAATTACTGTTCATTGAATTAGACTGGCAATGTATATATATATATATATATACACACTTTATTTTTATGTAGAAATGGCAAGTTCAAAGACAGCCCTCAATCAATGCGTGACTGGCTACATCCATAGCATCACTCCATTACGTCAAGGGATGAAGTGACCTTACTTTGAAGGAATACTGCAGGAGTGACACAAAATCTCAAAGCTTATGATATTCAAGTCTGACCTCCACAATCATTTTCAGACTGTGGAAAAATATAGGTAAAGTGCTTTCTTTATCAGTTACTCATTAATTCAACATTTTAGCTTTTGAACCATAATCAAAAACAGGAATTGTCTTATTCAATCTTCTATAACTCCCATATTTCAGATGTCCTGTACAGCTTACCAACATGGTCTTGCAGCCAGCAAGGCACGGATATGGCGAAAAAGCCATTTTGTATGTACATAAAACAAAAATCTCTTGTTTGCTTTCAGTTGATTATTCCTATAACCCCACCATCTTCACCTCCCAGACTGTGTCACAGGATCTGGAAAAGGAATTGGAATATCAGAAAGTAAGTACTATCCAAACTTTAGGTTATTTTATTTATTACCTTGTAACATTTATCCATGTAAAATGCATTGCAAGTAACTTATTTACATTCCTATTTTTACTTTATCTGTCAGTCTATAGTGCATTTCACAATTTTGCAACAAGATACTTTTACTAAACATTATTTTTATTTATTTTTCAGGTGAACATCAAAGCCAAAGCAATCGAATTAAAAAGTGAAGGACACAATGTCCTCCAAAACGACACGTTCCTTGAAAAGAGAACATAAGTCATTGCAGATAAAACTGGAGTGATTGAGCTTACCATGTGGGGCCTGCAACATACGATTGAAATTGGCTCCTGGTATAATTTCACAAGTGTTTCATTTAGAACATTCCAGGGTAAAATAATTCTCTCCACCACAAAGGACACACGTTTCTATAGCCATCTGCACTGACACCACATGCACTGCAGAAGAGACCGCATCAGAAAGCATTATGGCAGAAATAATTGGCGCAAAAGTGAAAATTATTCAACTTTGCCCAATAAAACACAGTTTCCCAGATATGCCCCTTTCATGCACTAGAGTGATGTGTCACAGATGTGGCATGTATTACAAATACACTGTCATTTCTTTGCACACATCTGCCAAATTAACAATCAGGACCACATGCAACAACATCAAAACAGTCATTGAAAACCAAGTAATTCAGTCAGCAGTGCAGATTCCCCACATCGACACACCAGACACGATCACTGATTCTCTGTTGAACCTGCCAATGACCCTTACCATAACTACTGTCACCCAGCTCACCCATCCACCAGCCTTTCCATCCACAAACCTAACAGCCATCCCAAAGATCACTCTCTCACCACCCACACCCACTCAAAGTTCTGACCTAGAAGAACTTGAGTGCCTTCTGAAAGAGGACTTTGCTTCTGAAGATGACTCCCCAACCAAAACCACCCCACTCTCACCTCCTTACCCTCTTGATGAAGATATTATCCCAGCCACTCCAGTTAAATTAAACCCCATTTTCCTTTCAAAAACCATTTCATACCAGGAGCCAATTTCAATCGTATGTTTTAAATGCAAGTATTTGTTTTACTTCTGCATTCATGAAACTTTTTTTTGTATGTGTGTATGCATTTAACTTATTTTACAAACCATGTATGGATTTGTTTTACTTTGATTAAACTGGTGTAAACAGCTACTTGTGTTATGTTTAACTTGTTACAAATTAAGTTCTCTTTTCAAGCGTTACTCTCGTTTTTTGAGAAATGGTCTGCAGCCAAAACTTTTTCATTAAAGCTTTATTAAACATGTCTTTTTCAGTAGCATATGCATTAAAACTAACTTGTTTTTTAGTCTTAAATACTGAAGTGCTTAGCATAAAACCAGTTTGGTGTGCATTATGCAGACAACTTAAATGGCTATTGAGGTAACTTATCCTGTTGTGCTGCAAGTAAGGCCGTGTGTCCACTAAAGCGTTTTTAGCCAGCTGGAAACGCCAGACGCTCTGCTGAAGACGCCATGTTTTGGGCGCTTAAGAGCGTTTTGGCAGCTACATTGCTATGATACAGAATATCCGCAGCACAGTTTATTTGAAACTGATTTCGCAGATAATTTGTTTCATACTAAAAAAAAAATTTTTCATCTATGTTGTTCGGTTAGCTCTGTTGGTTGATGTCGTTGTAGAGAAAGAATGTTGTGACAGTTGGTCAGTGTGGTTTAGTCCCGCCCCTCCTTCACTGTGATTGGACGGGTGGGTAGAAAGTGACCGTGATGAGCGCTGTGTTTTATCCAAAGTTGAACATTTTTCAACTCTCAGCGCTTCAGTGTGAAAAAATGCTCAGCACCTCGTTACGCTTATGGCATTTAAAAAACACGGCGCTACCATTGAAAACATACGCCAGGCGCATGGAAAATAGCTTCGGTGGACACACCGCTCACCTTTCAAAACATGCATATTTGTAAGCCCATTCAAGGTGAGCGAAGTAACCCAAGTCCAGTTTTATTTAAAGCGAAATCAATCCTAGAATAAATGCATTTTAAACTGAAAATCCACTATGGTTTAACTTGACATGGACCCACCAAATAGCATTTACAGGTAAACCATGTTAAAAGATTATGGTAACCTATAGGGCTATATAGGACAAGGCCTTATAGCTAAACAAGGAACACCTGTGGACAGTCAAAAAAAAAAAAAGAAAAAAAGAGGGAGACAGGAGAGGGAGGGCGGCGGATGGCTACATTTAACTGCGTGTACATACACACGGAATCACTCTGACATTTAACGTCAGTAGACATAAACGCATACATGCGGATAGCTCAAAATACGTATAGATAGACTTGACTTAAAAGTGGCATGTATGTCTACGCAAAAGTCATGATGTCATGTTGCAACTATTGTTGAAATCTGTTCTGTTTTAAGTTTCTGTCAATTTAGATTATAATTAGATTGTTTCTTTGTTCGTTTAAGTGAAAACTGGAGCTTTGTGCAAGATGAATTTCAAGATGTTTTCCTGTTGCTCTGTAAGCAGTGCTATTTATTGTTCATGTTTTGTTCTAAATAAACAATTTCAAAAAGATGAGAAGTGCATGTACCAATACAAAATCAGCTCATCAAACAGGCATAATGTTGATAATTATTATGGCCATGCCATGTTAAAAAAAATTACATATCCAACAACTCTTCTGAGACATTCAGATAGTAGTCAGAATTTGGCGTAAACAGAATGAGAACATGGATCCATGCCTTGTTGATGGTGGGCCTGCAGGTGGGCCAAAAAAATTCAATGTAGACAAGACCTTTTACTGATACTACTATGAGGTGGTCTGTCTACCTTCACATGCAGCTCCCAGGAGCTGTGGAAAACTTGACGATAAGTTCATCTATTTTAACGAGTTTATACTTGTGACATCTAATATTTGCTCACGTATGCATTAGTAAACTCAATCATGCACTAACTTCTTTTTAATTACACCTTTTCAATGTTTTCCAGCAGGCAGAGTGGGTGGGATGTGTTAGCCACGACAACAGGGTGGTGGTACGTACACAGAGGGAAACCTCTGCTGGTATGAAGATCGCCTTGAGCCAGGCTGAGGAAGCTGTACGTTTCAGTGTGACACAATTAGTAGATTGCTTACCACTAGTGTTTTACATTTAATAACTTGTTCAGACTTTTTTCATAGATATTGCAGCCGATAAAGGTGTTTTTTTGTGTGCCCTGTTCCGCTGATGCAGTTCACACCAAAACATGTCCCAAGACATGAACCACCTCCATTCAATACTACGCGGATCAATGTGCACATGTGTGAATTTATACGCACATCTTGTCAGTCACAGTCATTTCACGATTAAAATTTCCTTAATATTTTATTTCTACAAGTATACACTGGACATGTTAACCATCCAGAATGTGTGGAGGGCTGTGGGGTTGGTTGCCAAACATTTTACAGCACACCAACAGGAGTCCATTAATCTGTCCTTGGCCCATTGTAAGAACTGATTTTCCCGCTGAAGACAAAAGCTGAGAGAAAACTCATAAAGCAATAAAATGCACCCTGGACAGAAGATCGCAAAGAAAGAGCACAGGACATTGTCCTGTCCAAACGTTTCTTCTACCTTATCTCTGCATCCCCTCTCCCTCCTCCCTTCCTTTCCCCCTGGCCTAAAGTCACTAAAAGTTCACTGAAAATGTCTATATATGACATATTATGTATCTTGTGAATCTAAGGTTTTTCCTTTTCATGTTTGGTATCATTTTAAGTGTCTCAGTGCGATTGGTAAAATGGTCTTAATTTCAGTGCAGTCATTGGAAATAGGAGAAAGATTGAGAACTTAGGAAAATCCTGTTCTCCTCCATGGGTGATGTCTTTTCAAGATATCTCCCCTCTCCCCCGAGACCAGGTGTTACCCCCAGGAGTACAGGAATTGACCCAAAACAAACTCTGAAAGATATTGGTACAACCCTTTTGTTCTGGTTTGGGTATTTAAGGCTAGGTAACAGAGCAGTCTTCGGGAACCTGTAACCAGGAAGACCCCCATACAGTGCTGTGTCAGTGTTTTCCCGGTGGAAATCGCTCACACACTACTGTGTGTCTCTGTCAGGAATGCATTGCTTACTTTTAGAATCATCTTTGAGTAATTGATGTCATGTATTTATTATTTCTGAATTGGCTGTTAATTGCTTGGGTAATTGGCATGATAAATTTTTTCCTGACAAATAAATGTTACATCTTGATTTATTCTGAAGTATTCTGACGTCATTATTTTAGTAAATTATAGGAGGCTGATGCTACCGCAAATCTTGCAGGATAGGTCAAACTAAAGGCACAGATGTGAATGGAGCAGTAGGCACGTCCTCTGGAGACCTTTTGATTTCTGTCTATCACTGATTTAGCAAGTTGTATGGAAATGGCTAAAGTAAACTACATTCTTTGTACGAGTGAGCAGTAGGCAACCGACTTAAGAAGTATTAGCTAACCCTGCACCCTCTGACTAAATTCGGAACTGACAAGGTTTGTGTCCGTGAGAAACACGATACGGCCAACGTGATCTCTGTGCGGCATCGGGTCCATAATGAATTAATAACTGGAAGTGTAAGAAACTTTAAAAAGAATAATCAAAGATCTAAATTAAATCATAATCCATAGTTATGGTTATTTTCTATAAGAAGCGATCTAAACTTGATCATCGGTAAAAATTGGAGTCAGATTAAGCGTAGAGCTAAAGTAATATTGAAAATAGATTCTAATAAATTAAGTGAACAACTGCTGAGTGCTGAAAAGACATACACGCATTATCCCTCCGCCCAGCCATTGGATTCCGTCGCTGGGCCAATGGGTGGACCTTACAAGTGCCGGTACGGTCTGTAAGGAGTACTTGGTTGAGGCAGCCGAGCTCTTGTACTCCTTGCCCTGCATGTCTCTTCATTTTTCAAGGACATAACACAAACTATTTGTACAGCAGATAAGCAACTTGTCCACAGTTATTGTATATTACTATAAACGTTGTATTCCTCAATTATACAGGACTTGTTCGGACAAGGGGACAGCCTTTGCTGAAACCAGCATGCGGCGGCCTTTCTCCCAGTCTTTAGATATGTTTCCAGTTTCACTGGATGGCCAGCCTCCATCAAGGAGGCAATGCATCGATTGTGGGTTACTGGGAGACCGCCTTTCCCAGTATGCCCAAAGAAAAGAATATTTTCACTGTAAGTCTCCAAATCCATCAATACAGCATTGTTAACCATCAACTCGACATTAATTCACAGTGACTTGCATGAGTAAAGTCTTATTGTCTTTCAGGTTAAAGTGGCATGGCTGATTGTCCAGGAGGGGTGGAAGACCAATTTCCACAAACCTGAGTAGGAGATCGAACAATTATGGAAACCATCCTCCAAACACTGGGTCGAGACCGACCCTTACGTAATACGCTGTGTAACCGAGCAGACCTGGACAGGCCTTGCATTTAAGGATTTTGGTTCTCCAAAAGGTTTCGGTAAGAAACCTTTCAGTTTTTTTTTTTTATGGCCAAAAAATAAAAATATTTGTACCTTTTAACAGCCATTAACTGCAGAAAAAAAACTAGAATTAAAACCTGAAACGTTTCCACAAAGTGTGTTCAGTAACTCAAAATGTAATGTTTTCCTTAATTACAGGAGTGGTTGCATCCTAAAACTTTTGCAAAGGTCTCAATCATGGAAAAGTCATCACAGCTGCAGAAGGGAGGTCCATGATGTTTTTTTTTGTTTTTTTTCAATCAGGCCAGACAAATG
The DNA here is from genome assembly GCA_030378365.1 of Hybognathus amarus. Taxonomy (NCBI): domain Eukaryota; kingdom Metazoa; phylum Chordata; class Actinopteri; order Cypriniformes; family Leuciscidae; genus Hybognathus; species Hybognathus amarus. Next base: position 29,881 of record JAQIUQ010003104.1, read on the forward strand.
TGTGTTGATGCACAGACATTCCCATGTCACTCAGAAGCAGACACATTTGGCTGGCAAATTAACCATTCAGACAAGTCTGCAAATCTCAAGGCTCTGGAGGACATCCCAGTGGACTCTGAATTAAGGTTTAATTACAAATCAGAAATTATTCCGTGGAGAAGTTCTGGAGCTCGAATGCCTGGACGAGTAGTCAAACCCTCAGTTAAAGTTTAAGTTGAACTAATTAATTTGAGTGGAGACGCAACATTGTAATGGATGACAAACTGAGTGAAAACTTATCGTTGAAGAATGTCCAGCTCAAGTCAATCTTACAATGAAGGTTCGGGTTGAGTAACTAGCTCTTCCAATGTTTCATCATCAAGCACATTGACATTGTTTAAATTGATATTGTTTCTGTCCTTAAAACGAGAGTCAAGATTCAGATTAGGGGTGTTTTGTTTCGGACACGTTCTGGCATCGGCAGACCAACCATAACACTGCTGTTTCCAGGATGACCTCGCAAATGACGCTTCAGGTCTCTTCGATATGTGAAACTCATGTCACACTGAAAACATATGAAAGGTTTCTCTCCAGTGTGAAGTCTTAGGTGAATTTTAAGGGTCCCTTTTTCATTGAAACCTTTTCCACACTGAGGGCAGGCAAAAGGCTTCTCTCCAGTGTGAAGTCTCACGTGAACATCAAGGTTTGATTTGCTTGAGCAAGTCCTTCCACAGTGATCACACATGAAAGGCTTCTCTCCAATGTGAGTCATTACATGGCTCTTGAGGTCATTGCTGTCTGTGAAACTCTCTTCGCATTGAAGACATTTAAAACAGTTTTCTCTCGAGTGAGTCCTCATGTGGGAATTAAGGGTTATTTTACGTCTGTAACTCTTTCCACACTGATCACATGTGAAAGGCATTTCTCCAGTGTGAGTTAGTTTGTGGTCATTAAGCGTTGCCTGCTGTGCAAAACTCTTTCCACACTGAGGGCAGATGAACGGTTTCTCACCAGTGTGACTTCTCATGTGGACTTTAAGGCTTGTCTTTCCAGAGAAACCTTTTCCACACTCTTGGCAGGGGTAAGCGCTCTCTCCACTGTGAATCTTCATGTGAGCTTCAAGGTTTTCATGTTGGCTGAAACTCTTTCCACACTGAAAGCAGATGAAATAACGTTTATTCCCCGTCTCTTCAGCGGTTTCTTGTGAGGGAGTCTTTTCCATCAGCCAGCAGTCAGAAACGTTTTCCACAGTTATGACATCAAGTTTCTCTTCCTTTGCATCAAGTTCGTGAATCTCCTCTTTCAGTGGCATCAGGTCTAAGGGGCAAACAGACAAATACAGGTTTAAGCCCAGTTTAATAGCACAAATAAATGCAAACAGAGAGCGATCCACAAGATATTTAAGTATACTCCATAATGACCCAGTAAATTCACGTTTTAAACAGTTTATCATACAGATAACTAGATCACTGTTCTAAACTAAGGAGTTACTACACTGTATAACGCACACACTTCATCTCATGGAGATTGCACACACAGAAACAGTCAATTCTTTTCTAATTTATCAATAAAATAGCTTAAAAACTGAACGTTCTAGCATATCTTTCTGGTTTTGAAAGAACTAAAACTCATAGTTTCTGTAAGCAGAGAGGCACCTGTGACAGGTAGGGGTAAATCTCACACACAGTATTTTACTAATGGACTCAAAAAAATGTAATTTTACTGTGCAACATTATCTGCATTTTATTTTGAACTAGCAGAAATCTGTTAGAAATATAACGACCCACACACAATAGAACAGATCAAAATTAAACTTTTATATAGGAGCAATACCTTTGTAGGCATCACTATGGCATGCCACAGATGTGCAGAAGATTTGATATAAATTGGTTAAAGTGAAAAATGACATTGTGCAGATTCTGACAATCCAAGGAACGAAAGGCCAGAGAAATAAAAAAAGTGGAGATTGTTTTTTTTTTCAAAAGTTATATGCATTTTTGTAAAAAAATCTTTAATTGTTCAAACTTCCCTGGTACCTTCAGGACATGCTGATGATCCCTACCCATTTTTTTTCTTTCTTTTGTTGCCAATATATTAAGTAGTTTAAAAGATTGTAAAATGGCAAAAAGGCCAGTTTTCCAATCTCTACAAAATCGTTATCAAAGGTTTTATGGCTTGATCCAAACATCATCTGAGCCAATTTTCAGAAGCGTCGGACAAAATTTGAAGGAGTAGTAATAATGATTACTGTACTGAACAAAATGGCCACTAAGGCTACGTTCACACTGCAGGGCTTAATGCTCAATTCCGATTTTTTTTTTTTTTTGAAAAATGCGATTTTTTTATGTTAAATGTTCACATTTCCAATTAAATGTTTAATTTGAAAAAAATTTGTGGAAAAAATTGACATTTTTGCGAAAAGTTTTTGAAAGTTTTGCGACCTTTTGTGATCTCCTGTGTGAACGTGAAATGACCCAGAAGTGACCCGCATGCGCAGAAGAGTACTCAACGGTCAACGACGTCACTTGTTTGCGGAAGTAGCTAAATGGATGTCTTACAGAGGAGCTCGTTTAGCAAGATTAAAGTTATTTTCACAACAGCGGCAGCACACTTACAATCTTCTCGTTTTAAGAAGAAATTAAACAGAGAAACGTGTGGGTGCAGTGCCGCAGCTAGGAGTGGTGGGATACTGATGTGAGTGGCTTCACTGATACAGAATTCATCAGTAACTTCCGAATGACCAGATCCACCTTCGATTATGTTTGTGAGCGCCTTCGATCAACTCTGTGACGGGAAGAGACACGACTGCGGCGGCACATAACAGTGCAGAAACACGTTGGAGTTGGAGTGTATTCACGACTGACAGGTGCGTGCAATGACGTGCGTGTCGGATATATGTGACCTGGTCGTTCAGATTTGAAGTCGCATTTCAAAAGATCGGATACAAATCGAATTTGGACCACATACCCAAGTGGCCTGGGTCGCATTTAAAAAGATTCGTACTGAACCGTTTCGGTTTGAGGCTTTCGGTTCGGTGACGCTTACAAACTGAATGATTCTTTGGACCATTTTTCCTGCCGACAAAATTCGCGCTGGCTCGGCCACTCACGACGTTGCGTAACATCAAATGGCAAGTGGAATGAAAGTGGAATGAAACTGCGCTACTCATTATGTGCTTTACGATTATTTATCAAGTTCGGACCGGGAACATCTCTGCAGCGCGAGCCGATCAAGCGACACTGTTACTACACAGCGCTAAGAGATCCAGTAGAAGAAAACATTTGAATTCGCCACTGAGGTGAATAACATCGCTGCGAGATCTAGTGAGATGCATTCACATTTCTCCGTTATTAACCGTAGACCTCTATTAGATCAAACAGCGCTGACGTGGAAACCAGGAGAAACATTGTGCCGTGAATGAACTTGTAATACTTTACGTCCACAGACCAGCAACATTCACCATGTGTTTAATATATTATCACTAACTGGAACCAGTTTGGCTGGAATAGTGAAATGCTTTCAAGTACTTCACACATATTTTCCAGCACTTCAAAACTCAAATATTACATAAATAAATATATATTTAAATGTTATTTTTAATGTGATGATCAAAACATTTGTTCATCCTTCAAAGATGACTACCATTTATAAACCTGAAAGTTTCAAGATGTAGAAACACTCACACTTATTTAAAAATATTTTTTCTTTTAAAAAATAGGACATTTCTCTGGCATTTCTGTCTGCTGTATCGAAAACGTGACTTTAAAACCGAGGTATGTACCGAACCGTGATTTTTGCGTACGTTACACCCCTATTGATAATGACTTCATAAGAATTGTAATTAAACTTTCAAAAATGATTGCGACATTATTTAATATACAAACTGCAAGCCACGGAAGCAGTGGCGCCGGCGGCTCTGATCAGAGTCTACGTGACGCCGTGCAAGTACAAAATACAGGAGTGGAGGAGAATCTATAAATATTGTTTGTTTGGATTTAAACACTTCGAAATGGACCATATATTCATAAAAATTATTTTGGCGTATGCACAATTTGCAACCCGTACATGGTATTGAATGGTCTCTCTAATGGTTAATTATTCATATTTTATGTAGAATTTTCATGCTGTCTGAAACATAAAATAGATGATGTCAAATATCTTGTAGTTTTGCAATGTTGTGTGGCACTATATTGTCTAATTTCTTGAATTTTGTGTCAAAGCGAAGTGAACATTAGGAGTCTCAGAACTAAAAGAAGTTAGTGAAAAAACGTAAGAACATCCAGAAACATTCTCAAATAAAAAACATGAATAGTAACGTAAATACAGTATTTCTAAAATGTAAAATAATAGCCTATAAATAAATAAATAATACAACACTGGACTAATTAAGCTATTCTAAATTGTTTTTGTAAGATTCATATAATTTGCATGTAGTTAAAATAAAGGTACCCTTTTGCAAAAATTAGCTATGTAACAGAAAGGACAGGCTATATGATATTATACAATCATATGCACAAGGCTAATTAGCCTTGGCATATTTAGATTTTGTCTATTCATTAATGCAAATTTAATAGGATGTGAATACAAGTTATTATTATTGTATTTGATTATAAAAGTTATATTAATGAACTGTATTTATTATATGAATAATATACCTCTGCATTTGTATAAATAAGGCTGTTATATTTATTTCTTTTTTGCCCCAGCATGTATAAGGTTGTGAGGAATTGTGTAAAGTTTACACAACCTAATCCTGATTTTTATATTTTTTTGTGAGTTGTACATTAATAAATGAAATAATCCAATCTGTGAATAGTTTTTACTTCTGAAAAGTGAAAAGTTAATACAAATTGAATTTGACTGTTCTTATTTACAGCATTGAATAAATGTCATCAAAAGAAAATAAGCAATGTTTATTGCTGATTTTAAAGCTTACTGACTGAGCTTTAAATATCTATAGCTTTACAAATAAACAACATAAGATTGGCCCCTCTGTATTAATTGCTCCTCTAGAATTGCCTCTGATATGGATCAAAAGACTGAGTTCTGCTTTAAGAATGAAACCAACCTGTTTGTTCCTCAGTTTCTTCTTCTTTCAATCTGAATGTTTCTACAGTCTCCATGTCTCCATTTCCCACTTTAATAAACGCCATCTTTATAATAGTGTCACTGATGGATCTCAGTCACTTCACCAGGAGTTGTGTGTGTGTTCGGACAATCTGTCATGTTTAAAATGAGAATAATTAACAGAAAGAAAAATAAATCAAAACTAAATCTCAGTGTGTGTCTCAATCAACACTAGTTCAGTGGACTTGTAAAGAGAGTCAGCGTGAGAGTTAATGGACTTAAACATAAGCCAAAAAGTAATTTACAGAACTCAAAACTACGTACCATATGATAGGGTGACCCTATTTTAATTACCGTAGAACCAGGACACTCGGCCCGGCAAACAGATACTCAAATGATACTTGAAGTTTACTAAAAGATGTCTTATTAATTTCAACACATTTAAAGTAGGCTATGCCTCCTCTGTATGTATAGAAAAGAGTTATAAGCCTATTACAAGACACAATAGGCTTCTCAGAGATTACTCAACATGTTTTATTATGACAGGTTTCAAAAATAATGATTGAAATAATGTATTAGAAAAATAAATATATAAATGACTAAAAGAAATACCTCCAAATTGAACAAAAATAGCTTCACAAACTTACAAAAACGAACAAAAGATGTTTATATCTTTAGTTTTCTTCCTCTTTATCCTGTTTTTCTTCCTCATCCTCCTTGTTTGCCCATCTATATTTTGCTGTAGAGCTGATCTTTCCCAGTAGTTTTTTGAAAACCAGAACATTTTCATCACTTCATAAAAAAATCAGCAAGGACAGGGAATGAAAACAGGACTGCTGGTCACCCTACCAATAATGAATAAAAGAGCACAAATTATATGGACATAATCACATCACTACTTGTGATATGATTCATAATTCTTGTGATTTTAGACTTTGTTTGTCTGGTATTTATAAAATGTAGATCATAGTTTGCAATTTCACTTAAACATTCGCTGTTGATTTTCATCACACGTTTGTGTTCGTTCGACGCGGTGATTCGAGCGCTTAATTCGAATCACTGAAACATTTCGATGGGCATTTTTAATTCAGTTTATATGATTTCCCAAACGCTCAGTTTCTCCGTGACTACTGCGCTTTGGTCAAATACTTAACGGTTCGTTTCAAGGATAACAAAATAACATTCAGTGTAACCAATTGCATAGCTCTCATTTCGTTATAAAGCAGTCTGCATAGTTTGAATCGAACACTTTAAAACGTTGATAAACACACACCTTTCTTCAGCCGAACTGCAGCAAATGAAGGCGCATGTCGCATACTTATGACGTCACAACACCAAACCAAAATAAAAGTATTTTCTTAAAAGTTCCAAACAGATATAAATGTGGAAAAATATTAATAACCAGAACAACACCCTAGCCATCCCAGATTTCACACAAAAACTAAGGAAAGACAAACACTATTTTATTTATTTTAGGGACTCAAAACTCAAATGAAGGGACATGTTCAAACAGGAAAGGAAAGGACAGGGTTTTACATTTTATAAAATGAACAGAGTCTTGAATGGAGGGCTACATTTTTTTCTAGGTGTAGAAAGAACATTAAGTCCTCAACTAAGAAAGATTGGAGGGGGATTTCCAAAATTCGTCTTCTAGCTACCAATGATGCAAAAGCAATAATATCTCAAACTGTAATAAAAATATAAATGATAAGAAACAAGACTTTAGACTGAGTGTATTGAAAGTGTTTATTTGTAAATTATTCATTCATTTCTCATTTCTTTTCCACATTATTCAGGGACGTTTACAGCTTGTCCTCTAGGGCTGGGTATTGTTAGGAATTTCACAATTCGATTCGATTTCGATTCTTGAAGCTTCGATTCCAATTCAATATTGATTTATTAGATTCGAGATCATTTCAATAAGTAAATACACAAGTAATTAAGTACCAGAGTATATTTTTAAATAGTGTGCAGTATTACCAATGTTTAAGAACAATTGACCCCAGCATGTTTCCTGTCATGGTTTATTTAGCAGAACAAACTGTACAATTTTGTATGTGTGTTGAATAGCCTACAAACCACAACTGTAACAATCAGGTGCTTTATTAAAGGGACACTATGCAGTTATTTTAGCTTAATTTAACAGAGTTATTGAAATGGTTATATGGGGCGTCTTGACCCCCCTGGTGCCTGTGAGCGGAATATTCTCACTTGCAGTTTCAGGCCCGCCGGCCTCAGCATCAGGAAGTATCGCGTGATATCAGCTCTCGCGATGTAACATATTCATTTACGGCAACACTGCACATATCCAGGAACAAGGTCGAGAAGGATGGAGTTTGTCACACTTTCATCATGGCGAGAGCGGCATATAAGATATAGAAAGCTAGGAAAGCATTGTTGGAGGAACAGAGAAAGAGGAAACAGCAGGCTGACCGAGCGAGGAGTCAGACGCGGAGCATAGACGTAGGGCTGGGCGATATGTCAAAAATATTTTATCGATAATCGCCTTAAAAATATCGCGATATCCGATAATATCGTCTACCCAAGCCCCGCCCCCCAACACGCCCCGCCGCGTGTTATAGGCCATATGTCATGTTATTTTAGTCAGATATGACGGCGCGACTGCACACAAATCACCTCAGATAAGCAGCTGAGCGTCTAAGCCAACGCGCCGCAATCGCAAATGAAAGTGAAAGTAAGTCGCAGAATCTTAAATCTTCATTAAAAGTAAAGAAACGAAATGATCTGACCACCAGGCAGTTGGCGCTCTCTCTTATTGCCGTCTTTGGTGATTTTGCTGATGATGATCAATAAAATGCAGCGCATCTGTTGCTTTCGGTGACGTGCACTTCATTAAATCTGTATATTGCGCGGGAATTGAAGATCGGATTTAGGCTATATCCGTTTTGCAGAAACATATTTATGTGACCAGGTGTAATGGAATCGTTTTGATAAATCAGAGTTCAGATAAATCAGCTATCCGATCTGAGAAAACGCATGAAGTGGCAGGTGTAAACAGCCCCGTCGAGTCTGGCTGCACTTTATCTAATGATAGCCAGGAATTCAGCTAGTTTAATTTAATGATTGGCACGTTAAAGGTTTTACTTCGCTTAGTTTGAGCTTGAACGAGCATAAATCATTAGCTTTGTGTGGTTAGCTAAAAATTTCCACACTGTTCTTATCACATCGCCTATTTGAAACGAATTTCGTTTTGCGAGGAGAAATGATATATAATATAATTCATATATATAATATATAATTCAATATATAATATAGCTTACAATATTGAATAGAGAACAGAACAGAACCGAATTTGATGATTGTAAGAACAGTGAATGCGTGTTGATGTCAAGGTGACAGGTGCTTATTTGTTTTAAGGTCCGGTCTTTTCTTTCTTTTCTTTCATTTCTTTTCTTTTCTTTAGCGTTATTGACTGATTTAATGATAGCCTAAGTTAATTTCCTAATTATAACGTGCGCTTTTTTTAAAACTTGTATTCAAACTATAATATATTTGTTATTTTATTTGTCTAAAATTAGGTTTTAAAACCAATTGTTTTGTTCTGCATGAGCAAAAACTTAAGCCGCTCAATAAAAATTACTGCTTTATTTATTTAGAAACATAAGTTACTAATAATTAGGCTATATATTTGGGTATTTTATTTATGTGTTTTTGTTCATGTTTTAATCTAAAGCAAAGTATAACGCTCGATATCTGTAACCGACCTCCCAACATTACAAACTCTGAACGCGTGCATGAGATATTCAAAGCAACGCAATTTCTTCATCCGTTTGCAATATAACGAAATTTTAATTTTAATTACAATGGTCATGTTTTTATTTTTTTAGAAGGCCTGTTTATTATGTGCAACATTTAAATTAATATTCAGAAACGGGTAAAGTTACTTTTCTGATGAACTGTTATACTAAACCAAAATAAAATATTGGAGATGTCTGCTATTCTGAATTAACAGGATTATTTTTTTTCGTCTGTAGAACGAAAATATAAAAATCAAGAACTCCAGGAAAAAATGTTTAGCAGAATTACGAAAGTGATAAATGATCTTTGACAGGTAACGCATCTCAAAGTCGCATGCTGAGTCCAACACAGACTCGTGTTGCAGTTGGAGCAGTCAGCGCCGAACAACAGGCACACAATAGCTATTAAGTTTAGGCATAGGCTGTAAAAGTTCAGCGAGAGATTTTCTTTATCCTTTGTTCTTTTATCAACTTCAAATTTTGGCACAGAGTACAGGCTGTCAATGCACGGATTCAATAGACACAGGCCTGCTTACCGACTCTGTTTACAGGTCGGGGATATTTCGAACTTGAAAAAAGATGTGTAATGACGTCTTTCCATGGTTGAAACAATTCTTCTGATGTTTAATCATGTTTATTATTTCATTCTATAAATTAACAAGAAGTATATGTGTGTGATATTGTATGCACATTTGTCCGTGCACGAGAAGCGGCTGTGTGCTGCTCAGTAAACAGCGCTCATGCAGAAGTGTTATCTCGCGTCCTTGTGCTTAAAGAATGCTATCAAGAAGAATCGATTTTCTATTCCTAACCCTACTAGCCTACAGAAAATATTTAAATCATGCTATTGCATGTAAATAAATATGTGTATAACTATAGGGCTATGTGAAATATGTTTGTCTTTTTTTATTTTTTTATTGACGATTATCGTCTGGAAACAGACTTCGATATCGATATCGCGATACTTGCGATACATCGTCGATATACGATAATATCGTCATATCGCCCAGCCCTACATAGACGTAATTTGCATGTGATATGTCCCCATTGAAACATCTCGCAGCACGGATGTACCAATACAAACAAATAAAATAAAACATCTCCAGGTAACTCTAGTAGAGCATTCATTTATTTCGTTTGTTAAATAAGAGGCGATCTGAAATGTGTTGTTTTTGAATTCAAGTGACCAAAGTGCCCATTGCTGCGATCAGTTTCAGTGAATTCAGTGTTCTGTTGTGATATTCAAACGGACGCGCGCTCATTGCTCAATCTGTTGCGGGGACAGAGAGACTCATTACGGTGAAATCACAAAACCCATTGCACAAAAAACATGTCCCTGCTTGAATTACAGCCACTAATAAACAATCGTTGTTGATGAGGAAAATAAACTATACTATTAGTAAGGATTAGAACCCAGAACCTGTAACACACATGGCAAAAGTTCTTCCTCTGGACCATTAAAGTTTATGGGGTTTAATCTTAAGTTCATGTATTTAATCACGTGAAAATTCTCACCACTAACAACATATATTAGATCTCATTAAACGACAAATTAAACACAATGTACTATTGTATACTATTGCCTCGTTTCCACTGAGCGGTACGATACGGTTTCGGTACGCATTTATTTGCGTTTCCACTGTCAAAAGTTGTGAATGGTACCAAAAAGACTAACCGTACCGTACCACTATTTTGGGTACCCTTTCGTTGGGGTACCTAGCACAGTGAAAGGGTACTAAAAGGTGGAGCTAGACTCACTGCAGAACAGTGATTGGTGGACAGAGTATCGTCACTCGCGCGTGCTAAGGGCATTAGAAGCATACAGTTGAAATATAATTCTACTTTTATTGTGCCACGAAATGTAGTTTTAAGAGTTTTTCAGGCGAGAAAGTAGTTTTTTAAAGCTCAAATCTGGTTTATTTATAGATTTATGATAATTTGACTGAGATCCATTCCAAGCGATCACCGGACGCTCGCGCTCGTGTCCCCGTCAGAGGCAGCCTTTCCTCGGCTAGTTGTTCTGATGTTTGCCGCTGACTCGGACGTCTCTGTAGTGGTTAAACATGAGATATAGTTCGTCTTGTATCAACCTAACAGGTGATCTTTGGTCTCGTGAATCTATAATTCGTTCCCTGGCCAATAGCTTTGGGAGAAGGCTACTTGAAGTTTCATATCTTTGAGCGCTGAATTTGTATATTTGACTGACTGAATTGTTTCTTTATGCTATTTAAGCTTTACTGTATATCTGTTTGTACCTTTTACTTATACTTTTATAATGGCTATTATTGATAAAACTGAAATGCAACAAAAAGAGATAATTTTGTCATTTTTTAAATTGTATTACAAGATAATCTGTTGTTTATTGCAACATTTGTACCAATATGATATGCAATGCATTACATATTGCCTGGAATATGTTTAATGTTTTTACATTTAAACGAAAAGAGGCAGGGTTGTGTTTTATATTTAGTTTTGTTATAAATATAACGTTACATACATGTAGTGAATATAATCAATAGGCTATGCATTGCCTGAACCACATTTGTGTGCTTTATAATGTTTAAAATGTATTGAAATGAAATCGAAAAGAAGCAGAGTGGTGTTTTATAACATATTTCGTTTTATTATTGCCTAAAATGTACATACAAAGATAACCGGAGTCCGCAGAGCCAGAGCGAGCTGAGTGGCACGTTCAAGAATGCGCTGTTCCATTAGCAGGGATCATTCTCCTGAGTCGGACTTTGCGATGTCTACTTGGTATTGAGAAATGCCTAATGCCAGCGCTTGTTTCTAGTGACAAACATGCTGAGAAGCAAGAACAAGATCTGCTGTCTGTCATCCATTGTTGTTTACTATGTCGCTTTCTTCGCGCGAAAATGACGTCGATTCGCTTCTTTCCAGCAAACACCACGCCTATCAAGTAAGGGTACTTTTGGCGGTGGAAATGCAAGCCTGATCATGGTGGAACCGACCCGTACTGTACTGTACCGTACCGTACCCCCTCAGTGGAAACGAGGCATATGTAACACGTCATGCCCTCCGTGAGTGGTATTTATGACACTAATGTTAAAAACAAGTAATCCACAGTTACTCTAGGGGTCACTGTTTGACAAAAACAGCATTCTCGTCTGGTGCCCCTTTAACACTTCTAAAGTGCATGTAAATGTAAGTAGTAGAAAGTATATTTCTAATATTCGAAAGAAATGTAAACAGAAGCACAAAATGTTAGGGGTGTAACAGTTCACAGAATTCACAGTTTGGTTGGAAACAATACAATGGTGTCATGGTTTGGTACGTTTTCCATACAGCAAAAAGAAAGAAATTCCAGTAGAAGTAAATATTTTTAAGTAAATGTGAGTTTTCCTACAACTTGAAACTTTCAGGTTTATAAATGGGGGTAATCTTTGAATGATCAACAAATAATGTTTTGGTCATCACATTAAAAATAATATATATATATATATATTCTATAGTTTTGAAGCGATGGAAAAAGATGTGTGCATTATGCACTTGAAAGCATTTTACTATTTATGCCAAACTTCCATGGTTACAAGTTAGTGTTACTACATTAAATCCATGGTGAATGTTGCTGATCGCTGGATTTAGAACCTAATTAGTTCATTCACGGCACAATGTCTCCTGGTTTCCACGTCAGCGCTGTTTGATCCGTTAATAACAGAGAAATTTGAATGCTTTTCACTAGATTTCGCTCTCGCAGTGATGTCATTACTTCAGTGGCGAATTCAAATGTTTTCTTTACTGGATCTCTTAGCGCCATGTGTAAGAGATATGTAGACACCTAGTGTTGCTTGATCAAGATCGGCTCGCACTACACAGATGCTGCTGGTCCGAACTGATAAACGGCTAAAGTAACGCAGTTTCGTTTCCGCTTTCGTCACGTTAGCCATTTGATCTTGCGCAACGTTGTGTTGTCACGCCAGCGTGGATTTTGGTCGGCAGGAAAAATGGTCAAAGGAATCCAAGGAATGCTCTTCACTAGAGTGTTGCCCACAGCGCTGCCACTTGCCGGTGGGCTAAATCGATTCATAGGATTTGATGAATCGATATTGAATTGAGAAACAAATAATTGCAATGCATTGATGAATTGATATTTTTACCCACCCCTATTGTCCTCATTCACACTGGTTCTTCTAACCCAACCCAGATATAAGAGTCAGGAGTATATTAAGAGATTAATAAATGAGAAATAGATAGATATGTGGTGGTTACAAAAATAGATAAATAATAGTAAATAAATAAGTGAAATGTTATATGTGACGAGATAAGAGATGTATTTTTTAAATGTATTTTACAGTGTGTTTATTTCTTTAACAATTGATGTCCCCTGGTCAATCGATCAATTGTTTGATTGCTTTCCCCTTGGAGAGTTCGCCTGGTTGGTAGGGGTGGGTGGATCGATCGAAGTACAGACATGTTATCGAAAAGGATTGATCCTCACATAAAAATACAGATCGAAATGTGTTTTTTTTTACCAGTAATTTTTATTAAATTAGCAAGCAATTCAATGCGTAAAATAAGCTTCTAAGTGGAAAAAATAAGCAAATGTTAACGAATAATTGAGTAGGATAGAACAATTTCTCCAAGTCATCTAGATACAAGACAAAACCACTCAATCACAGAGAGCATTTTCTGCTGGTGCTTCGTGAGTTCACTCACATTGCGTTTCGGTTAAGGAAGCCCTGAACAAGAAACAATCTGGAGTTATTTCACAATAAACAAACTAAAATTGTACATAAAAGTTCAAAATGTTGACGTCATTAAGATTTTTTTAATAATATTTTTAGCAAGGTTTGATGCATTAAATTGGTCAAAAGTGACAGTCAAGGGTTTAACACAGTTTAAAAATATATTTCATATAAATGCTTTTTTTATTATTTTGTTCATCAAATAATTCTGCATAAAATGTATCATGGTTTCCACAAAAATATGAAAATATGTTTTTACCATTGATAATAAGAAATGTCCCTTGAGTAGTAAACAAATAGCCTATCTTAAATTGTAATATTACTGTTTACACTGTATTTTTGATCAAATAAATGCAGAAGAGAATAAAAAATCTTATACACCCCAAACTTTTCAGTCTGTAGGGACTCTGTCAGGTGAACATTCTTCAAACTATCTAATTATATGAATAATAATAATAATAAATATAGCTGCGAGCAGCGCATGGCGGGCCCAAGCCGGTGGCACCACAACCCCGGTTCCTTTAGTTACCTAAAGGCACCGGGGTGGCGGTGCCGCAGGCTTTGGCCCTTTCATGATTAAATGATTAAATGTTAAAACGGCTTGCCATACTCTATATGTCATTTCGACTAGTCACAATTACGGTACAGATATCTTAAATGATAATACAAACTATCCAAAATGTAATTACGACTAGTCAGAAAGACGTTGTTGATATCTACAATGTTAATTCCGGATAGGCAAACTTACCTTTTAAATGTTAAAAGGGCTTGCCATACAGGGACGTAGGTCCAGAGAGAGGCTCACAATATTCAAACCAAAATATCTGACTTCCTCTTGGTCCGAGTTAATGACTATGAATTAGAAAGTTGTCCGGCTTGAGGAGTACAATGTATACTGATTTTTGTAACTGTAGATAAAACTAACAACCCCACTTTTGTCAAAACTGAGCCCTCACCACGCCCGTTTCTGAAACTTTGCACATGTCTACTTGCTTATAAATGTGATGTGTCTGTCGAGTTTCATGCAATTTCAAGCATGCTAAGAGTCTCAAAAGCATCCTAAAAGAATTTTTAAGTTTGACTTGTTGCCACGGCAACAGTATCAAAGATATTAAGAATCCATTCACAGGTCTTTATCTGGCGTGTATTTACATTATACAGATGAAGTTTGAAGCAAATAGGGTAAAAATAAGAGGTGTTTTCAAAGCATTTTGAAAGTGACGCACTTTCTGCTGCCAGTTGGTGGCGCTATAACTTTGATTCACAATAGTCACATCCATGTGATCGTACTCTTACAGTGAACACACTGCTGTAGTTTCATCAAGATCAGTTCATGTATGCAGAAGTTATAACACTCTTCCTGTTTCATGTTTCTCGCCATAATTTCGTTTCCTCGCCACGGCCAAACCGTTCGAGATATCAAAAATCCCCTGGCAATTTTTTTATCCTCAATGTCTTGACTTCACGCTGACCGAGTTTCGTTCCATGTGGATCAATGTTCTAGGAGGAATATATTAAATTCCATTGCATGTGTTTTAAAAACAACCGTAAATATCTGAGTTCCTGTTGGGCTGTGTTAAAAAGTAAAAGTGTGAGGTATAGATGAAACGATGAGATCGACATGTGTACCGAGTTTCATATTATTACATGCAAACGTGTTTGACTTATGGACCAAGTGTTCGGACCCAGTTCCAGGGGGCGGTGATGAGCCGCCCTGCCACGCCCGGGTACCAGCTTCAGCCCGGCTCTGATGGCCGCGGGTTCTGACCCGTGTGCAAAGTTTCAAGAGTTTTTGAGCATGTTAAGGGCCCCAAAAGTGCCCGAATAGTCGTTAGAAAAAGAAAAAAATAATAATCACAAGGAAAACAATAGGGCTCTGAGCCCTTTCAGGGCTTGGGCCCTAATAATAATGCATTTTATTTATAACACGCCTTTCTTAAACTCAAGGCGCTACAGTATACAAAAAAGAGGGATAACAATGAGATACAATAAAAACAGACACATTCATTTACAATAAGCAAATCTAAAAAGGTGTGTCTTTAAAGACTTCTTAAAAACGTCCAATGTTGGTGAGTCTCTAATTCCCGAAGGTAGAGCATTCCATAAATGCGTGCTACGACTGAAAATGCTCGACCACCCATTGATTTTAATTTATATCGAGGCTGATGAAGGATGCATGACCTGGAAGAGAGCAGAGAGCGAACTGGAGTTTGAGAGCTAACTAAGCTGCAGAGATAGGCAGGGGCCGTCCCATGAATCGCTTTGTACGTTAAGATCAGTGTTTTGAATTTGATGCGTGCTTGTATAGGCAGCCAATGTAAATCACCCCGAGTACAGGGGTGATATGCTGTCGGGCAGTTGTATGTGTCAAAAGCCTGGCGGCAGAATTTTGAATATATTGTAATATTTTGATGGATCGGCTTGGGAGACCGACATAGAGTGCATTGCAATAATCAAGCCTCGACGTTATAAAGGCGTGAATGAGCCTTTCTACATCTGAGAGTGATAAAGACGATCGCAGTCTGGCGATATTTCTAAGATGGAAAAATGCAGTTTTTGATATCATTTTAATATGAGCATCAAACATCAATTCTGGGTCAAAGATAACGCCAAGATTGCACACTTGTGAGGACGGAGTGACAAAATCATAGTCAGTAAACAAACTTGAACTGTTAATCTTGCATAAACCCGTTGGAGTACCGACAAATAGGAGTTCTGTCTTTGATTCAGCTTAAGGAAGTTGTTATTCATCCAGACTTTTACCTCTTCCAAACAAGTGGTGAGGGCAGTAACTTTTGTAAAGGTTTGGATCAGGGTGCATGCTGATATAGACCATTTCACAAGATGTAAACAACACTGGTCCAGAAGCACTTCCTGTTTCAGTTTTTTAACACTACATAAAAGCTGGGATAAAATACAACCAAGAGAACATTTAAAACTGAATCAAAAAGTTAAACAAACATCTTTAAGATGTTTTCTTTACATGTGAAATAAAGAAAACAGTTACAAACTGAAACAGGAAGTGTTTCTGGACCAGTGTTGTTTACATCTTGTGAAATGGTCTATAGATCTACGTATCATCAGCATATCAGTGAAACCCCAACCCAAATTTACGAATGATGTCACCCAGAGGCAACATATAAATGCTGAACAAGATGGGGCCAAGCACAGATCCTTGCGGGACACCATGCCGAACTAGTGTAGATGTGGATTTGTTTTTTCCCAAAGAGACAAACTGGAATCGATTGGTGAAATAGGATGTAAACCATTTAAATGCAGTACCAGAGATTCCTAGCCATACAGATAATCTGTCGAGAAGGACGGCATGAGATATAGTGTCAAAAGCAGCAGTGATGTCTAACAAATCTAAAATGCTGCAAGCACCCATATCTGCAGAAATGAGAAGATCGTTTGTGACCCGGACAAAAGCAGTCTCAGTACTATGGCCTGATCTAAATCCAGACTGAAAAGGTTCTAGGAGATTGTTCAAGGACAGGTATTGCTGTAGCTGGCCAGCTACAACTCGTTCAAGGACCTTCGCCAGAAAAGGTACAGTAGGTAGACAACCAGAATGTGGTTTTTACCACCGCAGTTTTGCCGGCGGTAAAAGCTGACGTGTATTTGCTGCCTTTGGCTGCTAACAGGCGCTACAATCACAGACTTTAAAAAGTGTCCGTTTTTTTTGTGTAATCTACAGATGTGCCACGGCTCATTCAGAGCGATTGAAAGTTGGTAGCAGATTAATCCAAGTGAAACGTGGTTAAATTAATTAATTAATCACGATACTGATATTCAATTAAAAAAATAATAAAACCTTAAAACATTGCAGTCGAAACATATTAAGCTACATCAATGAGGCTTTACAATCATATAAGACATTAGTGCATTAGCAGTCTAATGATAGCTGTGTGGTTAACGCATCATTCTCAACCTCATAGACCCACAAACGACATGAGATCGAACCTCGTTACATGCTGTTGGCCGACAACTTTTATGTTTTACCTGCTTAAATAGGTAGCTGTTTATTAGCGAGTTTGTTAACTGTTTATTTACTTAAAGTGTCCGACATCATTTGCCACTTCTCATTGAGAGCTGAGGTCGCAGATAAGTTCAAGGTTAACACTGTAGCCGCTGTACTTGGGGACGGGTGGGACATGTCCCGACCACTTTTTGCCATGGTAGATATTGTCCCCACCACTTTTGAAATCTTAGCTAACAGCATTCGTTTCATTCGTTTGTTAAATTAGAGGCGATCTAGCGCTGAAATGTGTTTTCTTAACTCGGACGCGCAGTGCAATGCGTTGTGGGGGTTTCATTAGTTCGGGTGAAATCACAAATCAAAATACACACAACGTGTCCCTGCTTCTCTGGGTTCTAATCCGCACTCGTACAGTTTTTGTTACCCTCATCGCGACGGTTTTGCAATCCGTCCCCTCAGTTTATAAACTATAATGGATTCTTAAACTGTTCCCTTGGTTTAACAATTCATGCCCACGGATTAATAAACCGTACCCACAAGTACCTAGTCCGTGCTCTCAGATTTGTAAACCGTGCCCTCAGTTTTTGCAATCTGTACCCACAAATTCATAAACCGTGCCCATGCTTTCGCAATCCGTACTCACGGGTTTGTAATCCGTATAGGCTACTCACAGATTTGTGGCTCGTCCCCGAGAATGTGCCGCATGATTCAACCAGGCCTCCTGTTTAGATGCGGGATGCATTGTTTTTAAAAGGACTTCACATTCAAAAAACTAAATATAGCCTAACACATTCATAAATTGTTTTATGATTAACATATTCCTTAAGTGAACTCATTTAAAGTTATACAAAAAATAGGCCTAATAATAATATGCTACTATTATTACATTTAGGCTACATATTTAGATATAAGACGCTTTAATAAAAAAACTGTCAGTCATAATACAGGTTAGACAATAATAATACAGGGCTGAGATTTGTTGTTGTGTTTGTGCACAAAAAAATAAATAACATTGACCTCTTGCCTTTGTTAAACATTTAAAATATTTGCAAATTAATATGGAAAAAAAAATAGATTTTACTTTCTAAAAACTATATTTTGCCCGCAGTGCTAAATGAGAAGAGCATGTCTCGGGAACCATAGAGAGAGCCGATTTATAGGTGATTTATAGGCTAATCATAATAAATGTGTCTGAAAAATAAAGCCCTGTTTATTGTCCTGGTACAAATCAATGCATTTTCTTTGTTCAACGAGCAGTTCATGGGTTGAAGCTCCTAATTGTGATCTCTCAAAGAGCACGAGATTGATGCATTTAACCTTAAAATGTACAAAATTTTCTTGCGGGGGAGCATGCCCCCCAACCCCCCTAGAGGACTATAAATACTATATTAAAGGAGCTGTATGTAAGAAATTTATTTAAAATAATCATAAAATGTCCCTGATATATCACTAGACATTAAGAAATCATGTTCATTTCAAATACTTATATCACTGACAACAGTAGTCCAGCCAGGATATTGTCATTTAAAAAGTAAAGTTGCAGCCCTCAACTGATGTTGTCATGTTGTGTTTTGGTATGATGCTCCACCCTCCACCGATCTACCAGTCAGCCGCTACAAATGTGTCAGATAAAAAAATGTTGGATCCTGCTGCCTATCTGGCAACCTCAAATCGGGGGACGGGGAAACACTGCTCTACGGTATTTTGAATGTTATTGCAGTACCAGTTTTGGCCACAATCTTACATACAGCTCCTTTAAGGGTCCACCCAACATAGTTTTACAAATTCCTATAGGAAAGAACAACCATTTATGAACTTATACTCCAGCATAGTTCAACAAAGTTAACTAAAGAGCAATTGAATGCCTTCAAACAAAAGCTACCGAGGAATCGTCAAGAAAATTAAAGGCCATTTTAAAGTTTTACAAAAAAAAAAAACATGTTCAATTTGTAGCCTACATATTGTTCTTGAATTGTTAGAAGAAAAAACGACATAAAAACACCAGCCTAATCAGGAGCTGACTTGAGTACTCTCATGGCGTTTAAAAACGCGGCGCTCCCATTGAAAACAATTGAAAACATACGCCAGGCGTGTGGAAAAATGCTTTGGTGGACACATGGACTTTCAAGTGGGCGAGGGCGCATATTTGCATTTGAATGTTGTGTTACATTCTAAAATATTTAACGTGTGACGCACACACACGTTAACTTGTGTGACATTTCACACACACAGGGCTTACGCTCTGTTTGACTGTGTTATTGTTGCAAACATGCTGCTCTAAAACTAATTGCCCCTTGTGGGATTAATAAAGTTGATTGAATTGAATGCTTAACATATAGGCTACTTTGCGAAACAACGTTTGTCGAACACTATATAGGCTAATTAATGCCAGAATAAAACCCGATTTTAGACTAGGCCTGCGCATATTACTAAAATACTCAATTATAAACTTCAATATTTCAATATTTCGTTCAAAACCACCTTAAAACACTTGTATGCCGTGAATCAATGTATTAAGGCCACTGAAACTGAAACTGACATCTCTCAATACAAGAGCAGAAGCGCTGGTTCAGATTGTATTTGTTGTTTTAACGTGCGTGTTGCATAGCCTATTTATAATCAAACAAACAAACAAATATATATATATTTATTTATTTTATTTTTTTAATTATACATGGAACCCCATTAAGTTTTATTTTCTATATTTTTTTACACAACTGCTTTTGAAGATGTAAATTCAGTCAATCTGCTGGAAGAGGTTTGTTCCTTATGGAAATGCATGGTAATTTTATTTTATAAATATAAGCAAAAAAACTAAATGGTAGCCCTTAAGTTCAAGACAAGTGAGGAAAATGACTACAGCAAAAAACCTGTGCCTTAAAAGAACTGTACGTCTGAAATATGGCAATATTTTGGCTTCAATAGAGAAGAAGTGTCACAAACGCAGTTACTGTGTAAGGGGCACATATCACGTCTAAAACGCCTAAAAAGAACCGCCCCGCTATCTCCTTCTTTCCACAAGTGCTTGCGTCTGTCGTTGCAAATATATCACGCTTTACTTCTAGATATATTTATTGAGATGAGAAATAAAAACCTGCCCTGTACAGCTATGATCAGCTGTTCGGGCCGAGCTTTTCAAAGTTGCTTGCGGCATTCTGAAAAGTTGAGATGTTCTCATCTCGTTGCGACATCATAGACAGTAAAAGAAATGGACACAGCGACTCAATTAGAAGCCAATTAGAAGCACTCTATTCCTGATGGCTGATCGACTGTGCAGGCTCACACTGAGCTTGACGGAATAAATGTGAGCAACTGTTCTGACAGTTGTAACTAGTCTAGTAGCTGTGCCAAGAGGAATTTGAATAATTTCCTACCAGATCTTGCAGAGACAGTGAGTATTAGCTGTCCATGAGCAGCAGCAGAAGCAACTTTATTACTCTCTATGGGCTTCTCCCTCAACTTTATCTTACGTTATGCCTCCACGTCCCCCGACTGCCCATGAGTTTCTCCTCCTGTCTATACAGTAATTTCTATACTGTTCTATACTACAACAGAGAGTCCTGTGTTATGACACAATCGCTAGCCTATTTTTACAAAAACGGCTTCTACAGGGCCATAACATAAGATACAAGGTAATGAAGTCTTTTATACATTGTCGCGTTTCTTTAGAAATAATCAATGGACAAATGGAGTCCATTGGAGCGTTAATGGGAGCGTTATAAAAACGTTCTTATAACCTAAAATTGTTAATCTGGAGAAGAGGAGAGATTCACAATTGCATTTTACATGTTTTATGTGCAGGATTCTCTGAGCAAGCCCAGAGAAAATAGACCTTTTCTTACAAGAGCAGTGTGTACAATATAATGTGCAGCGTGCGAGCATAGAGATTCACGCTCGTGTATTATATGAATGTACTTTTGCGCTGTCCATGAGCAGCAGCAGGAGCAACTTTATGACTCTCTATGGGCTTCTCCCTCAACTTTATCTTACGTTATGCCTCCACGTCCCCCGACTGCCCATGAGTTTCTCCTCATGCCTATACGGTAATTTCTCTACTGTGCGACAGAGAGTGTCCTATGTTATGACGCAATCGTTAGCCTATTCTTACAAAATCGGCTTCTACGGGGCCATAACGTAAGATACAAGGTAATGATGCCTTTTATACACTCTCACGTTTCTTTAGAAATAAAAAAAGGACAAATGGAGTCTTTAAACGGCTCAGATGTAAAGTAATTCCCTTATTCAAAGTGACGCCAAAATGAATGGAAGTCAATGGAATGCTAACAGCAGGTGAATGCTTGTTAGCCAATGGCGGCTCCCGGGGAGGCTTCAGTTTCCGATTCGTGGATTACCCCCTTGCACAGCATAGGTGGGCCTGGAAAAAATGTGCTTCTATTTTGAGCGTGCTTTTTGAGCTTGCGGGCCTCCATTTGAAATATCGTATTTGCACGCGCAAAAAACGTGATATGTGAACATAAGTGACATGTCACTAAGTCGTACAAAAAAAAATTGTGGCCACGTCAAAGAAAATCTCCACAGTCACCTGAAAGCAACCTCAGATATATAAAGACTATGTAAAGACTTCAAAAAATGCAAGCCCACATCTACCAAAAATGCAAACGAAATACAAGTAACTGTCTCACAGACAACCAGTAAAGGGAGACTTCACCTCTGGAAAGATAAATGTGTATTTAAAATGGGTCATTTATGTAGAAGAAATGTGAAATTTTGGAGCTTTCTAGACTGAGAAAAGACAGAAAATGTATTTTTGGCTTATGTGGATGACAGACAACAACTTCCAGAATCCACTTGCTTCGCTGCCCTTGGAGGCCATGCCTACCGGTAAAAGAGCGCAGTAGTTAAACAACAAGTCTAGGCTACTAGTGAGTCTCCGTGATGAGTCTGCCCGGAATTTCGAGATCGCCCAAAATGTCCGGGATTCGGCTTTTGCGTTCTACAGTCGCCATTCATTATGTTTACTGTGGCGAGCAGGACCAGTGAGGGCCACGGGACAACGCCGCGAGGCCGGTGGCGTAATTACAAATGAGCAACACCTGTGAGACGCACCGGTCTCGTATCTCTCACAGAGGAGGGGGAATTTTCTTAGCAATGTTAAAACGCACATTAGCCGATCACTTGTTTTAGCGTTCATGTAAACACTACATTCAGATTTACCAATTGGAATGAATTTGGTTAGATTGAAACAAAAGGTGTGCATGTAAACAATGAATGGCGACTGCAGAAAGCAAAAGCTGAATCCTGGACATCTCTGGGAAAAAGAGGATGGTAACCCCTACTACTCCGCTTTCTCCACAGAACAAGACCCTGCTAGCTTAGCTTCCAAAAAAGATGTCTGACACTATGTGTTTATTCTGTGAGTGAGCTCGCACCTTCTATGGGCAGGTTGAGAACATGCGGACAGCCCTACTACTGACTGTAGTCTTGTGGCCTAGTGCTGGGTGGTTTGACCGAAAATTTATATCACGTTTAAAAAAAAAAAACGTATTAAGCCGGTTTTCCGGTTTATCATTTGCAATTGGATTGAACACATTTTAAAAGCAGGATTCTCTGAGCGAGCCCAGAAAAAAATAGACCTATTCTTACAAGAGCAGCATGTACAATATAATGTGCAGCGCGCGAGCAGAGAGATTCGCCCTCGCGCATTATATTAATGTTCTTTCGCGCTACAATAGTGCGCTCCTCATTTGACAGGAAAATAACGCCATAGTTCTGCCACATCCATCTTCCCTGTAACGTAACACCAGAGCACTGCTGTATACCCTCGGCCTCGCAGTCGCTGCTAAGAAGTGCAACATTGTAAAGGGTCTGTTTGAAACCATACCACCCAGCACTACTTTAGCCTCTGGCCAAAAAATTTAGCCTACCTGTTTATTTTAGTATGATCATTATATATAAATGTTTTTTTTTTAAAGAAATCTTAATAAAAATAGCATTTCTCTATTATAGCAAGAAATATGGCAATCGCAATACTCAACAACAAAACCGCATATTGCATATTTTTCCAGTATTCGTGCAGCCCTATTGGGTAGTGTTGTGAATTTGTCCCTTTAAGGGATGTCAATGATTAATCAACGATCGATTAATTGTCGATATTACATTTAATCGATAAAACGTATCAAATCATCGATTAAGCAGGATCATGCGTCCTGCTTAACCGCGAAACATGCAAGCGAGCATGTGGTGAAGTGTTGAGTCCCACTGAATCACACACCGGAGTTGTTTGGGACTATTTTGCACCTTCATCATGACTATAAGTTTGCGTTCATGCACTCGCAGCCTTTTGTTTTGTGCAAATTTAAGTTGTAAAAGTTTATTTTGTGTACACCTATCTATATCTCATTTATCTCAGATGCATTTGTTTAAGAATTGACGTGATCTTTCAGCGCGCTCAGCTCAAACGACAATGCACAACTAATAATGACCATTGGGACTGTCATATTACACAAGATTATAAAGAGAACAATATTGTAATTAAACATTGTGAATTATTTGGGTTTAGACAATGCCGTGTCGCATTGTTCCAGGAAGAGCGCATCGACCACAACATGAGCCATTGTGAACGGCACATAACTTAGTTTAAGTTCACTTGTGCATTCACGTCTTTTTCTGCAGATATAATTTTGTAATATTATGTTTATTTTGTATATATCTGATTAATATCAAATAGGATGCGTTTCTTTGAGTTAAACGCTAACAAAGTGCTCAACGGTTATTCATTCAGCGCGCGCTGCTCAAGCAAAATGCACGACTAATAATAACAAAGGTTAATTTGGGACTGTCATATTACATAACATGAGAACATTATTTTATTAAATGGTTGTGAATTCATTGGGTTTAGTTGCCGTTTTCAGTGCGTTGTTCCAGCACGTCCACAACAGTCACACATTCTGACAAGCACGCATCTGAGGCGGCGTTGGTGACACATTGTATTTGTTGTTATATTTATATATTAAATAATTAATTTAATTTATCAATCACATCAAAACATTTTACAATCCAACTAACCCTTTATGTAGATTAAAAACCATTCTAATTAATTTGGTGGGGAACAGCTTTTTGAGCAGCATTGACCCTGTAATGCTGTTTGCCATTAATGCTAACGATTAGGGATGGAAATTGATAAGATTTTATCGATATCAATGCCACAAACGATTCTGCTATCGATCCGATTCTTTAACGATTCTCTTATCGATTCCTGATAGCACTGTGTGACAAAAAGTAGTAGCTTTTTTTGGGGGGAACAAGTGGTTTTATTTGTTTTAAACCTTACAATTGACTAAGCAAACTGTACTTTTTATGTTATTTATGTAATAAATGGAACCTTATTGAAAAGTGTTACGATTAGTTATTCACCGATAATAAGTCCCGTGAGTTCAGTGTTGGAAGATCAGTTTAGTTGTTTTAACCATTCATTAAAATTAATCGGTTCAAATGAGTCATAAGTTCGCAAATTGAACATGCCATCATCGGACGTGTGCGCATTGTGTGATTATCCCGGCGGTTGGGACATCCCACAAGATGTGTCATCAAAGAAAACATTTCATCACTGGATCGTTTTTTTGAAGTGTGGTTTTTCAGCTGAATGTGCGGAACGCTTTTCAAAGACGATAAGGCAACGCAGGCCTATTTTAGCACAATTCACGGCCAGTGGTAATTCAGGAAAAACAAATCTCTGAATGTTCCACATGAAACTTTAGTCTCCTGACCTTACCATCATGTCGATTGTTTTGATTAATATGTGCGAGGGAGAAGAGAGAGCTCTCCCTGCTCATTCATTTTAACATGCACGCTGTCACAAGCGCAGCGGTTCATCACTACAGAGAGAGACAATTTTACTCACCGATCAAAAAAGGCTTTGGCGGTACAAAAATTTGCTTGGGACAGTTGTGAAAAATTAACTGTCCACGGTCTGTAGCCTAAGTCAGAGCAGGAGCATCGATAAGAGGACTCGTTCAACGCCGAAGGCAAACAATATCGATGGATCGTAAAACTTAAAACCGGTTCTCGAGTGGAACCGGTTCTCGATTCCCATCCCTACTAACGATTAATCGATAAATTGATCATTAATTTGAATGACAATCGATCATAGGAATTTGTCCCTTTAGTTGAATTTTACCTTTTTCCCCCATGTATATATTTGTACTACATGTCCCACATTTCCACATTTGCACTACATTACATTTACATTTATTCATTTAGCTGATGCTTTTATCCAAAGCGACTTACAATTGCTATATATGTCAGAGGTCGCACACCACTGGAGCAACTAGGGGTTAAGTGTCTTGCTCAGGGTCACATTGGTGTCTCACAGTGGATTTGAACCCGGATCTCTCACACCAAAGGCATGTGTCTTATCCACTGCGCCATCACCACCCTACTACATTACTTATACACCCCCTGGTCGAAGTCTATAAGTAGATGTCACTTCCTTTGTTTCTTTTGCATTGGTGAGGTGTGGGTGTTTGAATGGACACTCAACCATGTCCTTTCCTAAAGCCTTGTTCACACCATCCGCGACATTGTCGCTGTATGATGCTAGGCTCTGTACTGTGAAGTTTCTTGTGGGCTTTCATAGTGCTGTCGCTCTAGATGAATCTTTATTAAAGTAAAAAAAAAAATCACTCACTGCTTTTGGCTGAATGACTTTTGTGGGGTTTTTTTTTGTTTTAATAACGGATCAAATACTGTTACGCGTGTTTTAGTTGTAAACTGTTTACGTTCACTTAAGACATACCGACTATGTTTACAAGGATACTACTCACTAGGGATGGGAATCGCAGGGTACCTCACAATACTATACCGATAATATCATGCAGTGAAAAGGTTTAGTGCAGGTTTTCTCTATTTTTTAAAGTCAAAATGTATGAAAACAGCACAAAGTTTTGGAGTATGTCAAATAGTTAAATAGACGCATGCTTTTATGCTCTCGTGTGTATCTGTGCAAGTTCTCGTTGCAGAGTGTCAAAGATGTCTGATTACAATACGTTTGTCCAATTAATGGTATAAAAGCCAAAGTGCATCCAGACTTTGCAGTTAAACGTGGTTGAGGCATCTATTATGTTATTCATAGGGATGTCCCGATACCACTTTTTCACTTCCGATACCGATACCGATGCCGCAGCTTTGGCTTTTGCCAATACCGATATTAATCCGATATTTTTATTTTATTTTTAAACTAATAAAAATATAGCAATTTACTCAATTAGCCCCTTAAAATATACATTCAGTATATAGTCCACAACAACAGTTGATTATGAAAGATTGCTACCCTTTATTCAAACACTACAATATATATATATATATATATATATATATATATATATATATATATATATATATATATATATATAAGAAAATACTGGTACTTCAGTAGGCTACTTAAAGCTTAGCTAGCTACCAACAGGTTTAAAGTAAAGACAATTTAAAAAGCAGTATTCTACATATGTAAATACGAGTACAGTTTTTTTTAAAAGCAAGTAGAATTTCTATAACTGTGTGTTAAACTGATTATCACTCTTGTGTGTGTTAAACACAATCTACTTCAGTACTATCTAATCTAATACAGACAGCCTCATTATAAAGATAAACAACAAATCCCCAAAATATATGATCATAATCTATGACAAAAAAAATGCTATTTTAAACTAGATTAGTGAATAATACATATTGTTCTTTGTATTGTTGTGAAATACATTCATGAAAAACAATATAACAAAAAATGAAAAAGATAATTATTTTAGATTTTTACAATTGAGACATGTTCAAAGTGTATAGCACAGCTATTTAATGAGGCAGCAACATTAATAATTATTAATGTTAAGAAGCTTTAATTGCGTCACTGCATTATGATATGAATCACTCCAACACAGTGCAGCACAAAGCGCTTATGCGCATCCCGAGCGCAGAATGATGCGCTTGAAACCACGTGGAGTTACAGCGCGCAGCCGTTGAGTATGCACCCTGTGGTATGCACGGCTGCGCGTCGTGTCCGCCTTTGAAAAGTGCAAAGCACAAAGGAAATACATATTGATGGACAGTGCATTATACAGTATCTATCTATACAACAGTTTATTGAGCCTTTTCTTTCAACAGTTTTAAATTTCAGTTACTGTGCGCGTGAAGAACAATAGTGCTCTGACTCTAGTGTTGTGATCTAACCGACAGCGTCCGACACCTGGTAGAAGTAACACGATTAAGTTACAGCAAAATTAAGTCCAGCAAGATAATGTTGTTTTATGCGAAAACATAGACCTTTATCTACAGATAAAGTATAATAGTATTAACATTGAATCATCTTGAAGATAGTTTCATCATTGACTGTAACCGAACGTGACGCGCTGTTTGAGTGCGGAATGGAGAATGACTGACAGCCGCGAGAGGGAAAAGTTGACGTGATCTTGAATTTAATGACTTAAATATTAATTTCTCTCACATAATAATGGCTTCAGAACACTTATAATAGAGTGCACGAAAACGTTATGGTACTTTAGAATGTTTCTGTGCCTTCTGTGGGGCTTAACAATAACATAATAGTATACGCACAATATCGGATGTGGATTGGCCTCGTCTGATCGATACCCGATCCGCAAAAAATGGCAGGATTCGAAGCCATGACCGATCCTGAGTATCGGATCGGGACATCCCTAGTTATTCACACTGCTGTCTGACATTCCTTTAAAATCTTTGCTCATCTACTTATTTTGTTTAAATTTGAGTCATTTAAACAGAAGTTTGGCAACCGACTAGTCTAATGTTACATTCACACGGGACACGATAACGTGTCAGGCGCAAATTATTTCAATGTTAAGTCAGTGCAAAGACGCAGGCAGATAAAGCATGCCTGTTAACAACAATGAGGGTACAATAAATTTAAGCAAACTGTCTTATTACATAGCTTTCTTACTCGGTATTTTTTTTAAGTTGTCCCATTTTTTTGCCTGCATGGGAGTTGCCTTCTCCAGCAGTCCCATTTTTCAGAAAAAAACCAAAGGGTACTTTTACATGTGGTGCAAAGACTGCAATCTTAACACTGCAAGATATGACACATAAGGAAAATACTTTAGAAAACATATTCGGGATACTCAAATGCAGTTAAAACCTTTGTAGACATAGCTTGCATGACAGCACTAAAAAACACATACAATTGATACCTCATTCACATCAGACTGCTTTTTTAAATTATTGTGGGCTTTATAAGGCGAGTGAAATTTCTTATAATACATTATAATTGGGAATCTTAAAAGTGGATAAAAGAGTAATTTTTATTAAAATTATGATTGTGTATAAAATTCAGAGAACTGTTCCTAAATACTTGTATGACTACTATGTTTTTGTGAGAGATGTTCACTGTATTTCTACAAGGGCAAGGATAAATAATAAATATTTGTACCAGTTTAAAAGTGTAGTTGGGAAGAATTTGTTTTTGTACTCGAGTGCAGTTGCCTGGAATGGATTGCCAGAACATTTAAAACAATTACAAGAGGCATGGCCCTTTAGAAGAGAAGTAAAAAAATGGCTTTCCAATTAGGATCCCATAGGAATTTGTAGGGTGTGAGTTGCTTGTTTTTACTGTTTTACTGTTGAACTGTTCATTCATTTTATGCATGTAGAGGACCACAATGGAAATAAGCCTGAGGCTTTTTTGTGTATTTTATCCTCAACAAATTGTATTTAAATGTATATGATTTGCCTCTGGCATGATTGTATATGTTTATGATCATTGTTGAATAAAAAAAAAAATCAAATGACTTCATGGATGTTCCTGTTTTTCCATGTGGAATCTTTTTATTAAAGTCATGTGAGCAGGTGAATTCTCTCTTTTCTCCACTTCCAGTTCAACTCAGCTGTTAATAGTCAAATAAGCAGACAAAGAAACACACACACACACACACACCTCTATAGTTCTCAGTTCAACTCAGCTGTTAATAGTCAAATAGCAGACAAAGAAACACACACACACCTCTATAGTTCTCAGTTCAACTCAGCTGTTATTAGTCAAATAAGAAACACACACAGAAAAACTGAGATATCTTTTATTAAATTAATGATAGAAGAGAGAGAATACAGGACAGTCTCTTACTCTATATGTGACACATGAAACAACAATAATACAAAAAACTATCTTCTGATTTACATGCAAGCTCTGGTTAATATTTAATATAAACTTAGATCTATAAACTAATATACTTTATGCACTTTAAATCAAGTGTTTTAGGGATAGTACACCTGAAACTGTCTACTGACTTCTAATGTATTGACAAAAAATCTCACAATATTGTCTTTTATGTTCTACAGAAGAAAGTTAGTTAGCTTTTGATAGACATGAGAGCATATGTACATTATGTCAGTTTTTTAGAGGACAATCTTTGTAACAGCGTGAATAGTAGTTATTAAAAAGAGTATAATGGACAAGCATTAGGAACATAAGCAAGACTACGGCCTGATCCGTCAGTCTATTGGGGGAATGAAGTGAGACCTGAAGTGAGTCCTCTCCATCGTATGATAAAGTCCTGCTGATATAGAACGCCGGCAGAAGCATCAACACTACATCAACATCTTAATAAAACTCAGTTTACCACATGTGTATTATGGGCCGCAAACAGAGCAATTGAGTTTGATGAATCAAGAGTTGTCTCTAATAAAGCTTAATGCCATAGAAAGGAAGGGTGTGTGAGTGAACAGAATGGCATTGACTTCATGTATGGAGTGCAGATGTTGAAACTGAAGGGCAAGTCCGTGAATGAGATACAGGCTTTAGCACTGAAACACAGCAGGCAAACGCTACACCACTGTCTCGAGAGTGTTCGTCCCGGCTGTGTGTCGAATCCTGATGTGTGTCAGTTCTACAACAGCAGTCAACAGACTTCATTAACCCTCCGACATCAGGCCTGATGAACATGTACAATACACAGTCGGCCATCGGGTTCAGGAACAGGAGACATGAAGAAAAATGCCAAACAATATAGAGCAATACCGTCCTGTAGTTGTAAGTGTAAACTCTATAATCTATAGTAAAAATCAGGATTGTGTAGGGGAGAATTAGAAAAGTGTAAGTCAGAAGCACCAGGAACATACTGCCCAAAATCTTTTTGCGCTTTACAGAAGTAAGTGATATTGCGCGTGAAAGACCACGACAAGTGCCGATAAAACACAGAATGATTATCGGGTAGGGGATTAAACAGCCGATCGCTCGGGGCAGATCATCAAACAGAGAATTGTTGTAGTAGGACTTATAGTCTATAAAGATCAGAGGAACAAACCAGACAATCACAGAAATAACACAGCAGACTTTCAGTGAATGATGAGATCTGTACCAGATAGGATGACAAACCAAAAGATATCGTTCAAGAGCAACACATGCCATAAAATACACACCCACAATTAAACTATAATAATATGCCTTACATGCATACCATGACCCTGCGATTGTCCATGTTAATCTACAAATGATCTGAATGAGATCTGACAGAATCAAATGAATAACAAAAACTGGAGTGGAGCGCTGAGATTTGATAAGAGCACACAATGCAAACAGAGTAAAGATCATGATTACAATCTCAATGGCTGAAATGACGCTGATAATTATCGGGTGTGCAGATACAAGTCTCCTGTAAAATTGACGCCTCCGTTCATCTTCATAATCTCCTCCACTTGATATGTTGATGCTGGCATTTAGTTTCTGCCATCGTTTCATGAAATCTTGACAGACACTAAATAACAAACCAGTCATTAGTTTAAAAAACATGCATTCATTTACTATTGCAATCATATATTTTCTTTATTAAAAACATTAGAGGTAAATATATGATGTGTTTTCTGTGATTGTTGAAATAGGGTTTGCTCAGTTTGCTTCACATGTTCTTTAGAGGAGTGTGTGTAATGTTAGAAAGCTTGAAATACATGAAATGTAAGATTAAAGTTTGTAAACAATATCACAGAAGCAAGAATGCTGTAGTTCTGAATATTCAGCACAGCTGCAAGTGTACAATGGTTAATTTAACTAGGAATAAATCTTGAAGAACTTACGTTACTGACAGGAGTGTGTGTTTGGTCTGCAGGTCAAAGCAGAAGTTTGTGGAATAACACACAGACTGACAGATGTTTCACAAGTTTCCACTGCCTTTTAAAGAGCTCTTCATTCACTGCACACACTGGAGAAACAGACATCTTAAAGGGATAGTTCACACAAAAATGAAAATTAAGTCATTAATTACTCACCCCCATACTGTACCAACCCCGTAAGACCTTCGTTCACCTTCAGAACACAAATGAAGATATTTTTGATTAAATTTGAGAGGTGGATCACTGCTACATAGGCTGCCTAAGGGATCGAAACTTGACAGCCCAGAAAGTCATTGAAGAAAATGTTTAAATTGTCCATGTGACTACAGTGGCTCAAGTATAAGTTTATCAAGCGACGAGAATACTTTTTGTGCAAAAAAACAACAACAACAACAACAACAACAAAATTAATGAGTAAGTAATTAATGACAATTTTAATTTTTGGGTGAACTAACCCTTTAAAGCTTGTTGATCTAATGGAGGAAATGCCTGAGATTACACACACACACACACTATTTGATCCAACGTGTAAAACTGTAATTACCTTAAACTAACAAATAAATTAGTTTATAATCTCAACTTTATATCTGATGCTTTCATGTTTAAAGTTCACTAAGAGTTTATAACTCTTTCCCCACAACTGTTTTAAAAAATTCAAACATTTTGATCATTTTCACAAAGTTTTCACACTGCTTATAAACAAACCCATTTTTTTAAAGTGTTTAACAGTTCTGTTACATTCAGTCTGACCAATCAGAGCCAAGCTTCAGACACGAAGAGATCAGAAGTAACTGCTGATGTTTAGTTGCTGTTTGCACACATTTGTGTGTCTTAAAACAACTTTTACACATTGTGTCCAGCTTGATGAGTATATAGCCAAAGCATTGAACGGGAAAATTACTCCGTCACTGCCACAGCATTTCACTGATCCTTCATGTATTATTATGTACTGTGTTCAAGAGATTATATTTGCTAATGTGCTTTTTAATGTACTCTAGGTATTTATTTTGCAATGTACACCACAAGATAGTATTTTAAAGTGTTCTTGATTTCAAAGTGCATGTCTTAACATTTATATTTAATTATTTTTGCACTTTTAATATTCCATTTTGAATACAGAATAAAACAGCTTTATAATAAACTATTACTGTAATGCTAATACATTTATAATGAGCTGAAAGGCTATTGAAATGTTCTTCACGTACATTAAAATGAAGCTTCAAATATATTCTAACTGTAATTTAAGAAATACAAAGCTATATTTTAAAATAACTGTAAAGAAATACAATTAAATGCACTAAATGTACTTGAAGTTGTTCCATTTTAGCACAATTTAATATATTAAAATATATTGCAAATAGTTTAAGGTGAGACTCTACAGGTGAATAGGATAAAAATATTAACTTATAGATATCCCCATGAAACTTTACCAGTTGATTACTCACATGAATAGGAGAAAAAAAATGTACTGCGAGTTTTCTGTAATTTCATGTTTAAATATGCTAATCAGGCTATATCTAATTAAATGTGCACTCATTTGTATATATTTTGAAGTGACGAATCGGAGCATTGAAAAATGTTCAAACAAGGTTCAAAATTATTTTAGCATTTTGTTGATATATTAAATGAAAAGATATTACCAGAGGGGATTATGAATATTTCCTTAAGTTACCCTGTACATCAGAAAATACTGCCAATAGCCTTAAACAATTGATTTCCGCCCCATTTTTAGGCAAAAAAAGTGTCATATAAATCAGGCTAAGAACGATATATCGACAAATACCCCAGGACAAACCTTCACAATATAGTTAGGAATACAAGTGTACAGTTTGGTTTGTGTGTAGGTAGCCTGGTAATACCAGGCTCTGCTACTTCACTTTGCTTCGTAGACAAAGTCTGGAATGGCATAATAGAAAAGTGTTTTCTCTCTCGCTAGGGGACGCTTCTCTGAAGTTTAAAATCATTGGTTACCCGTAAGCCAATCAGATAAGTTTATTCATGACGTATGCTATGCGCCGTCACAGCCGCATCGAGACATTATGCATCGAACTCAAATCTATGATCGAACTTCCACTGTAAAGAGGGAGCGGCGCTTTGGCTGCAAAATGTGTGCCAACCGAGAATGAACAATTCACAAACTAGGTTATTTATGATTTACTGAGTTGCGGCCGCCCCACAGCGTCGGCGTGCCCTGCTCTCACGAGTCATGACTGATTTAGCTTCCGCCGCCCCGCAGCGAGCCCGAGCCTCTGCTTCATGAATAGGAAGTTCATTTTACTGCACAGTTACTGAGTCATTTAGTTTATTTAAGTGGCTTAATGTTATAATTTTAACAGCCAAATTCCCCGATCACATCCACCTACGCAATGTTGATCATATTCTGAATTAAGATCATAATGCAGTAAAAATGATTTGCAGGGAACTTAAATAATCTCTTTACCTTCCGAGTCTTACGTTCATTTGTCACGTGACGTTACATCGCAATGAACAGATCGTTCATGAATCACATATCTGGGACTAATGCAGCAGGATGTCGAAACGAAATATGGTGGATTGTTGTTATTATTATGATAATAAGAGCGCGCTAGGAGCGTTCACAGCTGAGGAGACCGACGTTCTTGTCATGGCTGTAAAAGACAGAGAACTGACGTTGAGTGGGGGTACGTTTTGTCCTTATAGTTATGGATATAGTTATGGCCAAACAGGTCTGATCCGTCATTACTACAATTAGCCTGAAAAAATTGGGTAGCCTAAATGTCAAAGCTTGAAGTGTTCATATTTCTCCTAGTTATAATGATTTGCAAAAATAAAAACGGCTGCATCTGTGTTGATGAGAGAATCGCGTTGTGCAAGCTACATAATGGCCAAGCATGCTGGTTTTTGCTGGTATACGTTGCAAATAGAAGGGCAGCAAAATTGTTTTTCGCATAGAGCGGCAGAAGTGCACACGCCGGTCCTGGCTGTAAACACTTGATGATGCGAGCGAAATACTGGAGTGAACATTGCTGTAAACGACTTTTGCTTCAGTTTGAAAAACCCCGGAATGTTCTCCATAACAGGGCAAATTGCATCCCGTGTCTTGTTTCCCATTTCTGCGGTCGTTTCGGTTTTCGATTTCTCTAACCTACAATGTAAAACTCGACGCTTAGCGCCTACGTCACGGCTCTCAGCCCACCCTCTGTTCGTTGATTGGCCGGCTGTTTTCAGGCCGGTGGAAAACTGAAAGATAGGCCGCTATCTCAGACTAACTACAGGAGCGAAATGAAATTAGCAGAAGTAGGAAATCTGACGTAGTCAGGCTAGTGTGTAGGAGCTACAGAAGTGGAAAATCCTCACTCGGAGTGTGAGAAAATACTCATTTTGAGGAAAAGGCTTTTAAAGATTTTTATGGCAAAATTCCACTAATTTCTATGTTTCTATATATTATATATACGATCTAAAGCATATTTTTCAAAATATGCTTTAGGTACAAGTAAAATCCATGCATCACACTGTTTAACATCCTAAACTCATCATTGCTTCATCCATCACGGATCATCCAAAACAACACATCACCAGTCCATCACAGGGGAATATGAACTGAGGGATTCACACACACTTCAGGATCCACAATTCCACATTTGTTTAGCATTATATAGTAATTATATTATACAAAAACTGAAATGTGTTGAGTAATGTCATTGTTTTTTATATATAAAAAGCCAAATTTAAATACATTTCCTATTCACCTGGGAACACAGATGATGAAGTTTATGATCATCATCAAATAAATATCAAGAACCTGAAATGGAAACTGGATCCAGCAGAACCTTAAAGAAAACTTTTCAAACTACTAGAGAGTCTGCAAGCTGAACAACATCTAACGTTTGAGCAAAGGCTGAAACACAAGGACACAATAATTCCCACATGAGTAGACATGATCTTACCGGGAATCAGACTGAAGATGCTGCTCATCAGGAGATGATGGTGTTTATGAGCTGCTCTGCAATCTTTTATCTTTTATAGCCTGAATAAACTCCAGAAAACAAAGATGCATTAAACATAATTTACAGTTAATGCACACGCAACCGCATCAGCAATCAGCAAAGACAATATAAAACCATTTACAAAAGCACAAGTGTTAGAGAGAGGAGAATGTGAATAGCTATTAACACAATGATATAATACTAAGATTTTTTTTTAATCAAAATATGGTTATACAGTAAGGGCTATATAAAGACAAAATCTTAAAGAAACTTTTCATTCATTTTCTCATCATTTCGCTAGGGCTGGGTATCGAGTTCAATACTTTTCAGGTACCGACCGAATTGCCTCGACACTACCGAGTATCGAAACATGTCTTGTTTTTCAGTACCTAAGGGGTTAATCTAGTGAAACAATAAGCATGCAGCATGATTGGCTGTGGCGGAAAAACACTAACGTTAGTTTACGCGGTTGCCCAAAGAAACGTGGCTCGTTGTTGCGTGACGCTGTAAGCGTCACAACCGTCCCAACCCAGGTAATTATCGTTATCGTTTTATCGCCCAGCTCTACTTCCTATTCATTTAATTCAAATCAGCTTGGGTTGATCGTGGTTTTGTAAATCTTTTGTATTGTCTCATTCTATTTTTTTTTCATTCACAACATACTTTTCCATTGCGTTAAAGTATATTGAATTAATGTGTGTATGTGTGTGTGTGTTGAGTTATTTTTCATCTAGGAGTTGCATTATTGACCGGGGCGACCATTCCAATCCTTTGTAGATGGTGATGGTGTTTCTTCATTGTGTGCGGTGGTCTGTGACGTGCACTGGGGTTCTTTCATTGGTATGTGAGTGTGCGGTGCAGATTTGGAGATCCTTTATTATTGGAGCATTCTCCCGGTAATTTGGCCACAGCTTTTGAGTGACATTTGAGTGACTTGATTTATGTAGGTTTGTATTAAAGTTGATGTGTGAGATTTTTTCTAATCTAAACTTTTGTGGTTTTTATGCCTATATAATATAACGTATTTGACTGATACCTGTGTCTCCATGTTTTGCTTGCCACTGGGTAGGGAACCTGTGTAAAGCTGTGTGGTTCGATTCTTCGGGTGAAATTCCCAAGGTGGCATAGTCAGGCATTAGTCCTTAATTTGATTGTTTTAGACTTATCTTGCTAAATTTACCTGGGCCACACCACATATGCTCGTTACTTGGAGCTCGCTAGTTAGCTAAGGTTAACGTTACTGTACTAGCCTTTATATCCATGATCTGACATTTTCGCTATTGTCCTTTCTTGCTTCTTCCCAACACCTGTAGAACTGGTGATGATCCGGCTGTGCAGGTCCACGTTAACACTGCCTGGCCAGAACGTGCCAATGGAAGGCGTTACTGTGTCTAATACTATACATACGCACCTATGTAAATGTATATGACAGAATGGATGTGCTAAGGAAATGTTGTGAATTGTCTTTTGTGCCGTCTCTGTAAAAGCTATGAAATGGACAGTGTCCAAAACAAATTTCCCTTTGGGGACAGTAAAGTACGTCTTAATCTTAATGATGCCGACTGCAACGTCACAGTCGGTGTTATGTTGGGATTCGCCCGTTCTTCAGCGGTCTTTTGCAAACACCAGATTTACACATGAAGGAGGAAACAATGGTGTTTAAAGGCTCACGGTATGTCTGTTCTCACGTACAGAACTCCCATTATTCAACTATGCCAAGATAAATACAGTTTTCCATTCTATGGCACATTTAACATTGGTGAAAAGGTAATTCATGTTCAGATATTGTGAACATTAGACTTTTTCACTAGAAGAACAATCAAACAGCATCTTAGCTTAATGGTAATAATGACAGTAATGAACACTTTCATCCACATGTTGATACTGAACACAAAAGTGATGTGATGCAGTGTGATTAGAAGATTATAATAGCTTAAATGATAAACAATACAGTTTTTATGCATCTTTAAAGTGTCCGTCATGAAGGATTTAACCTGAAGCTGAGTATCATAATTGATTTGGTTTCTGCCATTAGAAAACACTTTCCTATTGAGTGGATGTGGGTGATTTTTTTCTTCATTTTTCAAAAGCTTTATTACTGAAAGCTTGTTACTAAGAGATTCAGTATGATTCCCATCGGCATTAATTCATTATGAATAATGCCATAAACCACCTCTAATATAACACGAGTCATTAATGCAGTGGAAATCGGGAGAGTTGGGGCTTTTCCCGGTGGGCCAGTAGTGTTCCAAGGCCGTGAGGGCCAGTCTGATAGTGATACATTGCAAGTTCTTAGCAACAGCATCCCGCCGCCTGGTATGCGG
The DNA here is from genome assembly GCA_030378365.1 of Hybognathus amarus. Classification (NCBI taxonomy): domain Eukaryota; kingdom Metazoa; phylum Chordata; class Actinopteri; order Cypriniformes; family Leuciscidae; genus Hybognathus; species Hybognathus amarus. Next base: position 67,741 of record JAQIUQ010003104.1, read on the forward strand.
CCGTGGCCCGCTGGTCAAACTGTGCAGCCTTTCTTCTCAACCCGTCAATAAATGCATCGATCCGCAGGTTTTGTTCGAGTTTTTCAATGGTCTAGTGTTAGAGCTTCTGCCAAGCGTGTCAGAGTTCTAATCAGCACTCGTATAGGTTATTTTTTCAGTCATCAAAACCGAACATGTTCATCATTGGTTACAGTCTACATCAAGCAGGGTCACGTGTGGAGTTTATTTTGTGATTTCACTGGAACGAATAGAGAGTTCGCAACGGCGTTAGATTGAAGAGTGTGTCCGAATGAAGACTGTGCAGGAGCCACAAGAGAACACTGTATCCATGACACTCATAGCAGTGGACACGAGCGCTCAGCTTGAGTTAAAAAACAACAGATTTAGTTCTAGATCTCTTATTTAATGGCAAACAAAATAAATTCTCTGCTAGTTAACTGGAGATCTTTTATTTATTTGTATTAGGTAGCCTATCCGTGCCTCAATGTTTCAAAAAGTGGTGGGGGAAGAAATCAACCCTGAGAAAACTGGTGGGGACATGTCCCACCCACAAATAGTGATGGCCGGTTCGTGAACGAATCGTTCTTATGAACCGGTTCTTTTTAGTGAACCGGTCGAACCAGTACACTAAATCGGACTGAATCGTTCGAAACAGTTCGCGTCTTGCGTCAGCACTGAAACACAAGTTACTAAAGTTACTCACTCTTAGACATGCCTGACAGTCCCTCCAAATCGAAATAAACCAATATACAGAAGTACATTTTATCCCAGTAACTCAAAAAATTCACTGAACTGAGACATGTTGGTGCGGAGAGAAGTGATGAGCATGAGCAGCTGCATGAGCAGGTAACAATATAAATCTTTGATGTAAACACTTGCCAAGGTTTTAATGGTGCACATATATGTTTAATTTGTTATGTTAACACATTATAAACATGTATACTGTATACTAGGCTACAGAAGGCTATATTGGAGTCAGACATGCATCGTTTTTCTAGTTTTGTCGACTATTCAGGTTTCAGCTCAGCACACACAGGCCTATGCTATAGTTCTTGAGTCGAGAACTGGTTGTTGCAGTTCTTAAATCACTAGAACAGAACCGAGAACTGTTTCTTTCGGACACGTTCGATGCGGAGAACCGATGAGCTGGATATACTGCGCATGCGTGATAGCACCGTCTCTGAACAGAACTTTCTTTCGGCCGACTGATTCTGTGCTGATACATGAGCACGCAGTAAATGAGAGGGCGAATTGGCGAAATGTAAGTTTATTTAATGACAAATAAAATGATGAAGACCATTTATGCATTTTATATATTTAAAACATGTAAAACATGAGTACTATTATTTAACTGAAGTTATGATTACAAATGCCTTTAATTTAAAGTATTTTTATCCGCGGGATGATAGAATTGACGTCATTACGTGATGACGTAAAAGAACTGGTGAACCATTTTTTGAACCGGTTCATTAAACGAACTGTCCGAAAGAACCGGTTCGCGAAAAGAACCAGACTTCCCATCACTACCCACAAATTCACTGGATCTAAACAAATCATAGATACTGGATTGATTTCTTGTGATTAATAAAGGGTGAAAAAGATTTAGAAGTTTTACAGTCAATTATTAAAGATTTAATTTGATATCATCTGCTAAAGTAAATTGGACAAAAAGTGATGCAACTGCGTTTGGAGATAGGGAAAAAGGTTGACCCACATTACCTAAAACAGGGTTATCAAAAGTACACTGCCTTTGACTTTATACCTTATACTCAATAAGAACTTTACTGAATATACATACATTTTTTTTTTTAAACTACGTTTTGCCAACAACTGAAAACGTGTTTGTGAAACAAAACGTACATCAGCTTCAAGCATGATGGCGTCTTGTGGTTCTTTAAAGTATGTCCTTAGGAGCTGTAGAACACACATGGCCTTGTCTGAAACTTCAAGGTCATAACTAGCCAGGACTTCAGTGATCCCTGGATAATGGCTGAGTCCCTGGCAGAACTTAACAATTGTACTGCCTTTGCTGTGGATGGCCTCTCTAAGCTTGCTGATGATAGACACATCTGTGAGCAGCTTAAAGTGTGCGTAAAGGCATCTTCGTGAAGACAGGAAGGGCGATTCTTCTATGACCTTCTCAATGGTTGGTGCAGGTACCTGATTAAGGTACCTATGTTGCAGTATATAAGTCTTTTACATTAATGGCTCTGCTCTTTCTGCCCCATCAAGGCCATTCTCTGAAAACATGCGGTGAAGGCGCATTTTCATCTCGTCCAATGTAGTCTCGGTCTCGCCACTGGGTAGATCTGTAGGAGCCCATCTCACACCTCCATACTGATCTACTGGGCCTCTTGCCGTTGCCCCTGCTCCACTGCAGGCCCTCCTTTCCCTCCGTCGTCGTGCAAGAGTGTTATTTCTATTTTTGTACTCAATCCTTGTTTTAATTTGTTGAAGGAGGGACTGGCAGCCATCTCCAATGATATCCCCTGGTTTGCCTATATCTGCAAAACATTTAGGAAACTCTCTAATGATGCCCCGAACTATAGTGTGGCATGTTGCTCTACTAGGATTAGGATCTTGTTCTAATATCTGATCTACCACTGCCTGTACTATATTTTTTCTGTCTACTGGGAGTGGTCTTGACTGATTTACCAAAGAGATGAGATGAAGGCATCCGTTGCCAATTTACTCTGAAATCCACATGCCATGGCCTTGCAAGATGTGTTGCAAAGTTTTCAGTGCATGAGGAGTCTGAGGATGGAGTGCTTGTGCTTCCCAAAGGGCTCTGAGATGAAGAGGGAGAGGGGACAGCCTCTAAATTTAACTGAATAACTGGAAGTCCTAAAAAAAACAAAAAAAGGATTAAATTCTGAAGTAATCATATTGTTACGTTTTTAAACTTTTAATGTTGTCTGCTTGTTTGTCAATTGTGATTGCATCCATAGCACCCTGCCATGTAGATTTACCTTCATTTTTAAAGGCAGCCAACAATTTTCTGCACTGTATTGGATGCAAGTATTTTTCAATGTCTTTTTCTTCAACCAACATAAGTTCTTCATTGTTTTCAACTCCCAGCTCCTCCAGAACTTCCAACAAATGTGCTATTGTGTCATCTGAGAGGCTTGGTAAAATTGAGGTCACCAAATCCTTAATGCCTTGATTCATTTTCTGAAAGAGAAAATGTACAATTTTCAAATGAATCTGTAACACTTTTCTCAATAAACCTCTGGAAAAGCATGATGAAGCAGTTAAAAAAGCATGATGAATTAGTTGCAAGTCAAACGTCTCATAAATTGGAAGAGGGTAGTAGTCAAGCAAATATTCTTGGTTCACACAAAGATAATCATCTTCAACTACTCCTAATTCACAATAAACACCAATGTCTCTCAACTTAGCGAAGGTATGTTTCTCTGTAACAAAGTACACAGACTCATGTACAACAACCACTAGAATAATCCTTCCAGCATAAAGTTCATCATCATGCTTTTCAAGCAAAACAAACATCCCCTTTTTGTACAATGTGCCTTTCACTGTGATTTCATTACATGCCACTGTAGACTGAATGAAAATTGTAACTGGCCACTGCCTCTCTAATCCTGCCACTGTAATCATCAACATAGAATTCTACACCCTTCTGTATCTGTACAACAGGAGGGAACATGCTGCCTGCACCTAGGTAAGCTTGCAGAAGCTGGTGTCTCTCTGCAAGAGTTTTGCAAAGATTTTTGAAATTGTGCAATTTTCTGGCACACTTTTTAAAATAGTTGTGCTTGCTTTCGAATCTCAAAGTCCAGAGGCGAATTAGTGGCCCAAATTGGTGTATAAGGTCAGGGTGATGACACATGTCATGATGCTTAGGGCGCAAGGGATTATCAGGGAAGAGCTTTTGCCTGGTGTAAATGTATTCTTCGATTAAAACTTTGAGATATGCAACCTGCCCTGTTGTTACAGCTGGGGCACAGACAAGCTCCACTATCTCTCTCAGTTGCAAAATCAGTTGCCATACCTCATTCCTACATGGATCTTTAATCCTGTCACCAATCAAGAGAGGTAGAATCCTAAGAAAACACCAATTCTGAACCGCATGTCCACTTAACCGCTCACTTCCAGGGGAAAGTTCGTCTGGTTTGTCATTTGCATCATTTCCTTTGTATTTGAACTGATTTTTGCATTGATTCAATTGCAAGTATGTAATGCTTCTCCTCAACTAAACGACCAACAAACAAAGCAAGGTCATAAGAAACAACACCCTCAAATAGATTATGCCCTAGACATGGTGGGAGCCCAGGCTTACAAACATGGAAATGTGTTGTTAAAAGGAGAGTCCCCCTTGACACCAAATACAGAGCCAACAACAGCACAGTCTAAATCTTGGACATGGCTTTTATATGACTGCGCAGTTCTCGCAGTACCACACAGGTTTGGCTCATTCACAAATGTGGTTTTATTTATCTCACAATATCGGCAGAAAAAATCTGCACGACTGAAGTTTTCCAAAAAAAAAAAAAAAACCTATGCAATGGGTTCCCAAATTATCTCCTGAAATGGCAACAAGAGTCCCATTCACAATTTTACCATTGGGCATTGAAATACCAGTTTCCTCTAGAAATTTTAGATCCTTGATCAATGGCTCAAAAACTTTCTTTATTCCAAAGTATTTGAAGTTGTGTTCCCTGCAAAGAAGCACAAGTTGCATGTGATCAGTACTGGATCTATTGTGTGGCGAAATATCAGTCAGAGTACAGTACACCGCTAAAACCTTATGTTTTTTCTTCCCTGAACCGAGAGGGTTTACAACCTCAAAGGCATCCTGATATAAAATGAGGCCAATAGAATTAGAAGCTGTCTTCATTAAAATATTACTCTTAAAAACCTTAAAAAACGTTTCCAGGAGTGGGTGGTTGAGAATGTGTGTAAGCATGCTGTTCTTGCACAGATCTGCTTTTAAACAGTGCAGCCAATGTTTCCTTTATTGGTATATACTGGGCAAACACTCTTTGCCATTTTCATCATTGCCTAAAAATAATGGCACAGGCTCAACATAGTCAAAATGACTTTTTTCTTTTTTGGTCTGTATTGAACAGCTCCCTGTTATAAAACCTCAGAAAATCATCTTTACGCATTTCCTCAATGATGTTGCTAACAATAGCCTCTGAAATTTCAAGTGCCTTCAGTTTCTCACTCAGGATCTACATGTGACAAACCAATTTCATGTGCATTCTGAAAGTCCTCAATTATTGTTGTTATAGTACTTGCTGGTAACAACAATTTTGCTTGTAATTTCAAGTACAGAAGTGTAATATTTTGAAGAAACAACGATTCATCGACAGCAAATGGCTCTTCACATTCAAATCTGTCTTCATCAGGCATCTCCAAACAAGGTTGATTAGAAATGCAAAACTGCTCAGTGGGATCAGATACAGTTGACATAGAATCAACAAGATCTTCAACATGTTTGTGTTTCCTTGAAATATGAGCTGCTAAACTAGACTCAACTGTAAAGCTAGAACAACACTCTCTGAATGGGCATTTAATTTGGAGTCATTCTCTTATGTGTGACTTTAAATGCTTGATGAGGGAGGTTAAGCTGTTACACACAATTTCACGAGATTGAGCCACACACTTTAACGGAGTGTCAAATTGCTTGCTAAGAAATGGGCCCGATCCTTTATGATCTCTGTACATGTGCTTTCAGAACGCTGTCTTTATGGTACATGGGAGTACATTCCGAAATACCACACTGATATCTGTAATTTGGAGTATTACTGTGGAGCTTTGTGTGCTGGATAAACTGGACAACAGTCTCAGACACATGCTCACACTGACTGAATTTACAGTGAAACATTGCAAACTGAAAGGGTGAAGAAAACAGAATAAAAGAAATAGAAGATACCAAAGAAAAGAAAAAAAGGATTTTGTCAAATTTACAATAAGTCGCCTATATCTGAAGTGACATTACAGAAAATGGTAAATAATCTCTCAGAAATATATTTTCGTGGCACGTCTTGATTAAATAAATGGATAACACATTTTTTTCAGATAGCCTAGCTATACAAACATCGACAGGGAGAATAAACACATTTTAAAATGCAAATAATAATAACTAAAAGTCGGAATAATAGTCCATTTTACTAAGTAAAGTTACAATCTCTCAGAAATCATCTTTTCGTGCCATGTGCGTTGAATTGAAGTTCACAGGAATTTTTCAAAATTGAAGACACTTTGAGATTTTTTCTCATATAAATGTTATACGAAAATCGACGGTGAGAATACTATTTTAAAATGCGAATAATAAAAGAACAAAGACAAAAATAGTACATTTTACCTCTGAAGAAATAACTGAAGTACAGCTACAGTCAACACGGTAAATAACATCTCAGCAATTATTCTCTTGTGCGTCGATCATCTTCTAAAAGTTCACAGGAATAAAATGGATGACCAGCGGTGTCGGGCTAAATACCCTGGGACAGCCCCGCTCATTCTTCAAGTTCAAACTGTGTAATGTTAGCCCTGAATGCTAGTGCTAGCATAGCTTGCAAATAGTAATGGGAAATTAAGATTCGTGATACCAGAGACTATATTTTTGTTTTACACCTACAATTTTTTCAAGATTTATTCACTTCTCTTTCATACATTTCGATTACGTTCACTTAAAATAATGGCACAAAACAAAAAACAAAAAACGATTTGCAAGCTGTCCTTGAACAACACTTGGTCACAAAAAATGTAATTCATCATTACAACTGCTGTAAAGTTTATAAAGTCATTTTTCGGCTGATTTGATGCCAATGTCAGATTTTCAACCACCACGAAATGCAAATTTACTAGCTAGCCAGCCAGCTCTCTAACACCGCATTCCTTGATATTCCCTAAAATAACTGCTTAGAAAGCCATACTTTTATCTAAAAGCACTTTTTATCTCGTAACTTACCTTAATCCCATCAAATGGTATCGTCAATGCCAAGAAAATATTCCTGCGTCGTGTCGTCAGGCTTGAGAGCTGTTGTGAGAGATGGATCAAAGAGAATATGTCAGACTTAAAGGACGGTATTTTCGCTGTTGTAACATAATACAATAATTTCTAATAGGATAACCGATTACATTAATATTCGTTGAAAGATTATTTTCTTATTTTGAAGAGAGTTACTTACACGTAAAGTAGCCAGGAAAGAAGATGGCGCCTTCGTTCTCAGCTGAATAGAGCTTTTACAGTAATTTGCCATCATATCACAGCATATAGTTAATAGTCAGTGAGCGATTCCTCATTACTGTGATATTACAGTAAAACAATAAAAACAGTAAAATAGTACTAATTAATACCTAAACATAAAATTTAACTAAAGTAATCCATGTTTGATCGGGCGTGTCATTGTAATGTTTGAACTGTAAGTTCTACCTCTCGGCCATGTCTCAACTCACAGAGAAATGCCCAAACATTTGTTTCTCCAGTGAGTGTTCACTGGAGAAAACGTTTTGTCGTTAGCCTATTGTGAGTGTAGGCCTACTTTACCTATAGACATTTTACAGTTTTAAAAGATGATTTTATTTTAGCTGTTATGAGGAAAATAAATTCAAGTGAACGCACCACTTTTTTTTTATTCCATATGGATCCCCATTAAGTTTTATTTTCAATTTTTTTCAACATAACTGCTTTTGAAGATGTAAATTCAGTCAATCTGTTGGAAGAGATTTGTTCCTTAGTGTAAAATGGAAATGCATGGTAATTTTATAAATACCATGATTGAAACCTAAGTTCTACCACTCGACCACAACTTTTCTCACTGAGAAATGCCCAGAGTTTGGTTGTTCAGCAGTCAGTTCTCATTCCTCAATAGCGTCATTGAAAGCACCCAATTTATTTTCACTGACTGGGAGATAGGCCTATTTTAACTTTTGATTCATAAAATAATTAAATAAAATAAAATGCTATAAAAGTTTGCTATATTCTATTTAAAATGTAGGCTACTTTTACATAATAATGTTTTGCTTTTGCTAAATGTCCCTTTGCGCCACCTGGTGGTCATTTCGTGAACGACTTTGAAATACAGCTGGTTTATTTTTACCGTGGTGGTAAGTGTCATTCTGTAAGTAATACTGAACAATAAATCGCTATGGCTTAGTGATTATGAAAGTTCTGTGATTTGTGGATTACTGAAGCGCGAGTCTGGAGAAACAGCCGTTTATTTATTCATTCTCAGTGTTGAGAAACGTAGTCTGCATGCGTTACTGTTATGGTCTTTAGTATTTTTTCCACCTGGTGGCGGTGTTCTAGATTCTGAAGGAGCATCAGGAACAGGTGTGGAAAATCTCCGGTGATCAGGTGTGGAGGATTACTGGATGATTACGTGTTATCAGGAGATGGGATTACAAAAGGACTGATGGAGTTGGACTGGCTGGCTTCTTTCCTCTTCAGTTCCAGAATGATTTATTTTTCTTTATTTTTTTTTATTTGTGGTTACTGTCTAGTCTATCTTTTGTTCATTAAATATTATTTGTTAAATTGAGTTCCAAGTTAGGCCTACCCATTTTTATGTTGCTTCACCTTTAATCGGGTGGATGTAACAGTTACATTATTGTGTTGAAAATAACTAAATTACCTAATTATGTTACATATTTATTTTGTATGAACTAGTGCGTTACAAAATATCAGAATTGCACAAGCTCAAAAATTGACACGGAAGGACTGGCAATATTTTGGAAGTCAAGCCAGTTAGCTAAAATCATACTCATCACCATATTCAAGGAACCATCTCAAAGGCAGCTTATTCATTTGTAGCCAATGAAAATGTGGGTATTTCACATCAATTCACCAGAACTGACACCCACCATCTCAGATCGTGCTGGCGCTCAATCATAAGAAACAACCAAGTCAGCAAAGAAGCGTTCTTGGGACCCCATTTCAAAAAGCAGCATTAGTGTGACCTTGAAATAAGGAAACTCAGGGTTTTCAAAAATGGATGTAAATCAAACCTGAGACAGAAGGCAAACTCAGTTTTAATTTCAGAAAACTCAATCACCACTTTGTTCTTCAGCTGCTTCCAGAGCTCAGCTTCACATTGATGCAGGTTTATGATTTATTACGAATTCATAAAACACACCACAACAACTGAGTGACTTCAAGAGAGAGTTTAATGTTTGCATATGTGGCAGGAGATTTAAAGTCAGAAGCAAAAGCCTAACTACTAAATGAATGCAGTTTGCAGAAACCCGACTACGCCACTCTGATAAATACACAGAGAATGATTGATACACTATATAAAGGCACACAAGTTGGTTGCACTAGTGATAAACAGAGACATGAGTGTCATACAAAAGAGTTCTTTATTACAAAACTTTAATAAACATTAAAGACCAAGCATACCAGGCCAGACACCACAGCAGTTGACAAACAAAGGTATGTTGTCAGAAGAGATGCAGTCATTCGAAGGTCAATACAGAAACACTAATGCAATAAAACATTTACACTCAAGAGCTTTTTGCTGAGGGCTAAGGACAAGGAATCGTACCACACCTTTGAGTACACTCTAATCACTCACACAAAGTCCGTGCGTCTCACTGCACACAACACCCAGTGTTCAAACCACCACAACACACGTAGGAAACTGGGGAGGATTCCTGACTGCAGCCCTCAGCACCTAGCAAACAGTGCAAAACTCTCACACACGCACAAACACACACACACACACAAGAATTAGGCAAGTCACAATTGGGTTATAAATCAAAACAAAAACAGATAAGGATAAATCAGAGAACACTAGAATTCTCACAGAAAATAATTCCAAAACAAAGAAAAAGTAAATCAGCAAACACCAGAGTTCTCACAGAAAATAATTTCAAAACAAACAAGGCAAAATAGTACCAGCCATTCAGCTGACATATAATAAACCATGCATATTAACTAAATAACACACCAAACAGTAACTTTAGGTAGCGGTAGGACAACGGCGATTCCTCGCATTAGATTCTGGCAGCAGGCAAGGAAAAAGAATGAGCTCAAACTCCTTAGGAGGGAAACACAATGGTTAAACGCCCGCACGAAAACCCAGTGTTCTCAACCCAAAAAGGAGAAGACTTACCCGATGATAAAATTGCGTCAATTTCAGTCACAAACTCCTTTGTGAATTCATTTTGGTCCTGCGGCGCCGCGCTGAATCGATCTTTTAGATTGCTTGATTTCGTTTTGATCCTGCAGCGTCGCACACTGATTCACCCTTGCCTGAAACAAGCTAACATGATACCGGCTCGTCAGACTAATACTTAGCAGTTTCAATCACTTACTGAGGCAACAGCTTACCAGAAGAAAGAGAGTATCGTTCAGATGCGGAAAAAACTGGCATACCGCCGCAGTCACCATGCAAGTACGCTGGAAGCAAAAGGGGAACCCCCGAGTCACACGGAAATTACGTGTCAACAAGAGTGGCGATAGGCTATTTATGGCAGATCAAGATGATAAGTCATTGATTAAAGAAAATTTGTAGGCAGCGAGCTCTAATTACTTAATAAACAACATGGGAAGGAGAACACCCGGTCACAGTCTACCCCCGGCATTCGACGTCGGCCCGACGAATACACACCTTTTATGCACTGAGTTTAATGCCAGGGACGAAACCAGGCAACCACAGCACTGGATACTGGACTATTGCCTGTACCCACTTCGTTCCTTGGTCTTCCTACAGGTCGCGGAAGGTGATGTAGGTTTGAAATGGCGTCCTGCCACCAACCTTCTTGTACGTCTGACGCCCATATCCTCCTCAACCGGAGTAAGCTCTGATGACCCCACTCCCATCGATAAAGCATCTGGGGTGGGTCCTTCAACCCTTACATCCACACTTTCCTCTGGAGGACCATCTGCAGAGGCTTGACTCCCCCCAGAGTCTCCTAATGGAACCTCGACTGCAACGGTGCTGACATCCGCCCCTCCTGAGAGGTCCCGGGCACCATTACAAACCAGTCTCCCATCTCCTCTTCTTCCTCTGAGGGTGTTATTGGCCCTAACATACTACACTTAGGGGGGTCCACCGAAGGACTTTTACCAACCCATGGTTTTATTGCAGAGCGATGTACATGTCTCACCTGGCCCAGGTTGTCCACTGGGGCAATAGAATATACCTGCTCACCTGCTTTCACAATCTTGTATACTACTGGGCCCCAGAGGTCCTGTATCTTATGTCTACCTCTCACATTAAAAGCTCCGAAGAAGCACCAACTGGCTCTCCCTTAGAGGTTCCTCCCGACCTGCCCATCATGCCGGGCCTTGCGACGTTCTGCCGCAGTTCTCAACTGCTCTTTCACTCCCTCGAAAGCTACTTTGAGCCTATTCTGATGCTCCAAGACCCACCTCTGCACACAGCCGGCCTCCGGCTCCTTCGACTCTCCCAAGCAGAAAATCAACTGGGAGCCGTGGCTCCTGGCCAAACATCAACAAGTGCGGATTCCCCAGTACTCTGATGAGGGGTACTATTATATGAGAACAGCACCTGGGGAAGACACAGCGGCCAATCGCCCTTCTGGGAGTCAGACAGAGAATGCAGCAAATTGTGCAAAGTCCTATTAAACCATTCGCACTGTCCATTACCCGCCGGATGGTAAGGAGTAGTACGCGTGACTTCTCAATGCCATACAACCGGCAGAGCTGCTGGATCAGGGCGGCCTCAAAGTTCCGACCCTGATCTGAATGGATACGACTTCAAACATCGAGCCGACAAAACCATTCAGATACCAGGACCTGTGCCACAGTCTCTGCCCGCTGATCTCTGGTAGCCACACCCCACGTGATATTTAGAGAACACATCGGTCATGACCATGACATTCTCAATGCCAGACCGGGAAGGCTCCAGAATGGTAAAGTCGAATGGCCAGAACTTCATTTGGCCGAGAAGCCATCAAGTGTCCCATATAACTGCTGTGTGTGGAAGGGAAAGCCTTTTGCATGCTGGCACCTCTCGCATTGCTGGCACCAAAGTGCGATCTCAGAGGACATATCTGGCCAATAGCACCTTTGACGCACCAGCTGGATAGTCCGTTCCACACCCTGGTGCCCGTGCTGCTGATGTAACTGTGTCAGAACCTCCTCCTTCATAGCCACAGGCAATAAAACCTGCAGGATTTCTTCCCCACCGTCCCGATCGACTCACCCGACGGTACATTACACCTCCCTGCTCCACCAAGCGGTCCCACTGCCTAAGCATCGTGACCACTGGTTTGGGCAACTGCTTACGCTCCTCCGATGTTGGGAGTGCCTGTCGTCGCCAGAACCTTAAAAGTTCCCCAACATGTGGGTCAGTGCTCTGACCTGACACGCCATATCTCCCAAGGGTGGATACTGGGAACACAGTCACCTGACTCACCTGGGCCACCGGTCCCCTTTGGCTATCTGGGCTATCCTTTCTGGGATGGCCTGCCCTGGGACTGAGACTTTGAATATCTTCCCCTATGGGTGGATTCTGCCTAGACAAGGCATCCGCATTCCTATCTGCAGTCGACCGGACCTGATACTTGATCTCAAAATCAAAAGCAGCCAACTGGGCAGCCCAACGTTGTTCGGTGGCACCCAGCTTGGCTGTAAAAACATAGCTGAGAGGGTTGTTGTCTGTAAATACAATGCATCTGTGGCCCAACAGGTACTCCCGGTAATTTTTCGGTCATGGCCCACTTGAGCGCCAAAAACTCCAATTTCATAGAGCTATGATTTATGTGCGCTCTTCACAACCTCGTACTCGGACGGAGTATCCCGTCGATGTCGCTGCCTGAATTGGAGTAGGGTCTACAAGGGGTATATCGTGAGAGATAGAGACCAGTGCACCCAAGGTCCCCCTCATGTGTAGAAACACAGACTCATAACTCAACAGCAAGGCCCAAACTTTCGCTCGATCGGCCATTGGCAGTACAGACAGATCAAGAGAATTAATCTGGTCCCGTACTGGAGCAACACGGGCTGCCTGTATGTCTCCCCGACACGGCTACCGGCTGGACCTCACTAACCCCTGAAGGCAAGCTTACCACATCTCACGCCTCTTAAAGTGCCGATAATGACCGTGGATAAAGAACGACATCTAGTCGTGCCGACATTTACCACCGGAATATGAAACTGTTCCCCGACCACTTTCACCAAGGCAGAAGATGCCAACAAGCCTGCTGGGAGACCGGCCTCTGGTGGCTCAAATAAAACTGCCCCACTGGAATACTGGGTTGAACAGGTAGCAGCTACTAGCTTTAATGTCCCCCCGGGAGAACGGCTAACCTGGCGACCACGCACCCTAACTCACCCCCAACGACTTTCAGCCGACCTGAAGCCTCCCTGATGACAGTGTTGCAAGGCCTGCTGTAACAAATGAGGGAGCTTGTGACACAGCCGGTAACTCGAAGAGCGGAGCCATGCTGGCCAAAGAGCTCCTGGTAGCAGCAGGCCTAAAACATTCATCCCCAAGACTCCAGGGACATGGCCAGCCAACCCACCAGGAGGATCTTGGCACCACCAGGACACCGCACCCCGAAGAGCAATCGACCGCAAAGTTCAATATCTAACTCCAGGTATCCTATATACGGAATCGACACAAACGTTCGCTGCTCGGATCGTCAACCACTGGCAGGAAAGGAGACGTTCTGGTCCCCAAGGCTTGAAATACGTAGAAAAACAACTTTCTGTGACGGTGGTCACCATGGAGCCAGTATCCACTAAACAAAACACAGGAACACCTCCCATGTGAACAACGAGCTGCGGACAAGCCGACACCAGACGAGCAAGTGAGTCTGGGCTAATCAAATGACTTGAGCCCCTCCCTTCCCAACCGAGCAGTGACTCACCAGCTTCGGTGGGGATTAGTTTTCCGGCGGCTGGTCTGGCGGAAGCTAGCCAGTCCACTCCCCGTGGAGGGACCCACGGCACTAGAGTGAGACCGGGTCAGCTCTACGCTCCCCCTCAGACTCTTGCGAATGACCTGTTGTCTACACCGCCTGACAAATAATGTGACTAAATCGCTGAGACTCGCGTCTCCTCACGGGTTCTCTAAGCTATGGGGCTAAATTTTGAGTAAGTTGATTTAACTTGTTGTTGCTGCATTTTCATCATCTCTTTGAATTCACAACTCAGATGACTCTCCTGGAGTGTTAGCACCAGGCTGCGACTGTCCATGCACCCCATATTGTATGCAGTGTGCCGTTGGAACAGAATGGCTACGTCCTCTGGCACCCCCAGGGCCCCTCGCCTCCCAACGAATTGCCTCACTACGGACTTCAAGTAATGTACTGTTGGGGCTACGCCGAACTAACTGTTTTAACTCACGTCTCAAGTGTATTGTCGCTCACATTTTCAACGAACTTGATCGCTGCAATCAGGGCACCAGCATTAGACATTTCATGTGGAGCCTGTTCTTTGACTTTCTCCCCACAGGCTCATCAGGGCCAGGGAGAATTCCACAAGGGTCTCCCCTTCCTGCTGCCGCCTGAGAAGAACAGTTCTTGTCACAGCTACATATGATCGCGTACAACCATACAATTCGCGCAATGCTGTGATAATTTTCTGTGGGTTAGCGCAGCTCAACCTCTGAACGATAACGAAGCTCTTCACCGCGCCTCACCCTCTAAATGATCGATTAAAAAAAGAAGGCTTGGTCGACGGCTAGACATATGGCGTACCCTCATACAAGCACGTGCCTCCTCCACCCATTCATTAACGCCAATGCCAGTCCTGCCATTAAATTTTGGGCACTTATGATCCCTCGGAATATATACGAACCGCTCGGTTGGGCCGGTATCAAGGAGTAAGGAACTGACAGCTGGATTCGACCGCCACGATAGGCGGGATCAGCACCAGGAGCCGGGCAGCACCGCTGGTGGCCCCTGGCGCAACCGCTCATTATCGGTCTGCAACTGGGCACTGTACCAATGCCCGAAGCTCCTGCAACTCCTCCTCCATACCCCTTTTGTTTTGTTGTTTTTGTTTTTACCTGAGAGGATGAAGGCCAAATTGAAGACAATGGGTACACCGCCCGAGCACTACTGGCCGCACAGGGTCGCCGTTGTCCTATTCCTACTAAAAATATAAAGGAAACACACCCTTCACACAACCACAAACAGGAAAGAAAATATATATCGAAAAATTATTCACATCTCTGTTACTGCGCCACTATGTGGCAGGAGATTTAAAGTCAGAAGCAAAAGCCTAACTACTAAATGAATGCAGTTTGCAGAAACCCGACTACGCCACTCTGATAAATACACAGAGAATGATTGATACACTATATAAAGGCACACAAGTTGGTTGCACTAGTGATAAACAGAGACATGAGTGTCATACAAAAGAGTTCTTTATTACAAAACTTTAATAAACATTAAAGACCAAGCATACCAGGCCAGACACCACAGCAGTTGACAAACAAAGGTATGTTGTCAGAAGAGATGCAGTCATTCGAAGGTCAATACAGAAACACTAATGCAATAAAACATTTACACTCAAGAGCTTTTTGCTGAGGGCTAAGGACAAGGAATCGTACCACACCTTTGAGTACACTCTAATCACTCACACAAAGTCCGTGCGTCTCACTGCACACAACACCCAGTGTTCAAACCACCACAACACACGTAGGAAACTGGGGAGGATTCCTGACTGCAGCCCTCAGCACCTAGCAAACAGTGCAAAACTCTCACACACGCACAAACACACACACACACACAAAGAATTAGGCAAGTCACAATTGGGTTATAAATCAAAACAAAAACAGATAAGGATAAATCAGAGAACACTAGAATTCTCACAGAAAATAATTCCAAAACAAAGAAAAAGTAAATCAGCAAACACCAGAGTTCTCACAGAAAATAATTTCAAAACAAACAAGGCAAAATAGTACCAGCCATTCAGCTGACATATAATAAACCATGCATATTAACTAAATAACACACCAAACAGTAACTTTAGGTAGCGGTAGGACAACGGCGATTCCTCGCATTAGATTCTGGCAGCAGGCAAGGAAAAAGAATGAGCTCAAACTCCTTAGGAGGGAAACACAATGGTTAAACGCCCGCACGAAAACCCAGTGTTCTCAACCCAAAAAGGAGAAGACTTACCCGATGATAAAATTGCGTCAATTTCAGTCACAAACTCCTTTGTGAATTCATTTTGGTCCTGCGGCGCCGCGCTGAATCGATCTTTTAGATTGCTTGATTTCGTTTTGATCCTGCAGCGTCGCACACTGATTCACCCTTGCCTGAAACAAGCTAACATGATACCGGCTCGTCAGACTAATACTTAGCAGTTTCAATCACTTACTGAGGCAACAGCTTACCAGAAGAAAGAGAGTATCGTTCAGACGCGGAAAAAACTGGCATACCGCCGCAGTCACCATGCAAGTACGCTGGAAGCAAAAGGGGAACCCCGAGTCACACGGAAATTACGTGTCAACAAGAGTGGCGATAGGCTATTTATGGCAGATCAAGATGATAAGTCATTGATTAAAGAAAATTTGTAGGCAGCGAGCTCTAATTACTTAATAAACAACATGGGAGGAGAACACCCCGGTCACACGTAGGACATTAAAAAACATAATTGTGTGTCTCATACATTGCTTTTTAGATTTAGCAAAATTTAGGAAATTCTGAAACAAAACATTTTTCCTAATATAGTAAGAAACTAACAGAAGGTTACTTTCTCAATTAACTCAAACTAATCAATACAAAAAGATTTTTCCCTAAAGGAGGAAACCAATAATGACAGAAAAATAGCTTCACTTAGAAGACTTTTCAATTACTTTTCCTACATTGTACATCAGCGTCTTCTGCTGATCTTTTTGGTGACTGAGTTGATTTGTTGTCATCTGTAGTGAAAAGGAAGAGGGTTAAGTCATCATCAAAAGGTAATGTTCAGAAGTTTATCATTGAACTCACTGCCATTGCTTTAGCTGGTTGCTTATGAATTGCATTGGAGGCATAAACAGAGCTGTAGTTGCCTCAGACTGTTAAGCATAAAAAAAACTGTTAAGCGTTATTGAGCATAAAAACAGGAAAGTCATGCAGACTAGATGTCCTATACAAAATATATCATAAATTGCTTTAGATGCATAGTAAAGATGTCTGTTTTCAGTTTGTCTGGGTCCAGGCCCATGTAGGTGTTGAGGGAAAAGAAGAGGCAGATATTCTAGCTAAACAGGCCCTGAAATTAGATGTGATTAACATCAATGTTCCTTTGTGCAAAGCTGAGGGGAAAGCTATTATTCAGAGTAAAGTGATTGGTATGTGGCAAGAGCAGTGGGCCAAAAACAACTGAACATATCCTAATAGAGTGCAGTAATTACAAGTAAGAGCGTAAATGTTTAACATCAGTCCTCCCTAAAGAAGGAACAACGCTTACTTTGGTTAATCTCTTAGGAGATATATCTAAAAGTATTGTTTCACAGGGTTGATCACATTCCAGTCCGGTAGGTGGCGGTAAATGTACCTTAAGTTGGTTTGCCATCTGCCAGCTAAACTCTAAAAGAAGAAGAAGAAACAGGGAATCACATGACAGACAAGAACAAGGAACAATACACAAAATCCAAACTGCGACAAAACCAAATTACGGTATGGCATGTAAATAGTGATGGCAAAATGAGGCTTCCTGAACCACTGAGTCCTCGCAGTCCATTGCTTCACCCAAAGGTTAATTACTCAAAGCTTCATTCAGTATTGCTCACTTGTGACACCTAGCTACTGTGCAAAGAAATAGCAGACAGATTATTTAATTCTGAAGTAATGACCTGAGCAGACTTTTCGATGTCCGTATACTCCCCTGTTCCATTTATTTCTTTATTTCCTTCTCACTGTTTATGTCTGTAACCTTTCATTTGCAATAATAAAAATACCTGAGCAGACATTTGTCCATTGTCTGGGAATAAAATAAAATATGTATATTTCTCTGTCTGAATTTACTTCTGCAGGGACAACTGTCTCACATACACACCGTTAATTAATTATTCATAAATGGTTTGGCTAGTGACAGTATGAACAATAAAAGTTACACTGTTGAGTGCAGTGCTTATGGTGGAGGGAGTGTAATAAAGTAAAGTGCAACAGCAAACTGTGGGGTGGTAAAGGTTAAGAATTGTTTCTGGAGATTTTGTGCATTGAACTGTTAATATATTTGTGCAGAGTTATGCTTTATGGGACTGGGGACGATAAAGGAGCGAAGGAAGGATTAAAAATAATTTTTATTGAGAAACAGAATTTTTTCAAGTGTGTTGGGGCTTAGGTGATTCCTCTTCTGACAGAACCTCTCCAGCTTTGGAAAAGATTCTTTCACGTGGAACAGAGGATGCAGGTGAACATAAAAATGCCAGGGCCAGCTGGTATAAATGAGGATACTGATGTTTATGTTGAACCCAATATACCAGTGGATCTTCAGATGGCCTGTGGATTTGGCCTGCTTGTGACGAGGCTGGCCGCTGAGTTGGGGGTGTATTGGTGGAAGCAGTATGGAGACCAGAAATTCTGATTACTGCAGTGCATTCTGATTTTACTCTGGATATGCCTTCTTGCAGTTTTCCTTGACTTAACAATCCTAGTTTTTTAATCTGGGATCCAATAACGTGGGTGTGGTCATCACACTGATTGATTCTAATTGAACTACTGCTTGTTCCTTGACCCTCTCGTACAAGGCGTCACCCAGCTGCCTTGTTAGATTCAACTTCAGGCCTTCGAGCTTACTTGTTACAGAATGATTCAGCATCTTCATCAAAGGAATCACTTTGGAGGCAGACACCCTTTTCTCTCCCGAAAGCTCTACTGTAGCCTGGAGGAAAGGGGCAAGAACATGAAAAGCATCCTGGACTGCCTCATACTCCATGGCTGTAGGGAGGGGTGATGTCAGTCTGGAGAGAGGCCAGTGCTGCCCCACTGGCTCTCTCAGCTGATACAG
>JAQIUQ010003105.1:0-140000 GCA_030378365.1 Hybognathus amarus
CATTACACTAACCTAATATCGTTTATAATTTAAACTTTACATGTATGTGTAAATCTGCTTTTTTTATTAGGTTGCAGTAACGTAATAAAATTGTCTTGATAACTTTGGAAAGGATCAGGATAATAACCATTGGAATGAAGAATTCATTCATTTGTTTTTAGTGTAAGAGAAGCACCTGTTAGTGTTTAATTCTGTAATGTGGAAGTTTTTGTGGTTACCATTGTGTTGAATTGTAGATACATGAATGTAAACACTAAATTTACTCCCATGAGAACTGACAAGTGAAATCTAACTTGTTCATTAAATACACACGCTTAAATAAGTTATGTTAGCATGTGTTATGATAGCGGTTAACTGGTTCCACGGCTACAACTCTGAGTAGTTGAAACAACTTAATTTTTGGGAGTAATCAACTTAAAAATCAGTGTTTTTGCAACAAATTATTAAATTCCTCTATCTCGATGTAGCTTGTTGGTTAAACTACATTTCTCAAAGTTGTCATAACTTAAAAACATTAATGCAAACTGTTGCAGTTCTTCTTTTCTGTAGAGCCAACACATTATTTTTGATGTGTGTAAAATAGCAAGAGCTAATTGTGAGAGGATGATTTACAGAAGGCCACAGATGATGGCATTACCTGTGCGCTGAGAGTCTCCAGAGGGCTTTCCACACGAGGGAACGTTGCTCTATTAGGGAAGCCCACGGCAATCCACCTGCTTCTGTTTGGTGGGAGTGGAAAGGGTCCCTTTAAAGTTGTTCACTACACAGATTCCCTACAATGAGAAAGGAACTTTTTGAAGATTGGGATGGTTATCATACCAACTAAAACAAAGTCATGAAAAACTATATATATATTTATCAATATAAATTTGTAAAAAAAAAAAAAAAAAAGTGATCATTCCAAAAATATTTATCACTAACACCAAAATTTATTTTTTTTTTTTTTACATTTCAAACCTTATGCAGTTATATATAAAATGGAACCTAAGGATTTTGAAAACTAGTGGAAGGAAAATGTTCTGTAATACTTAAAATATTCTGTATACTTAATACTGACAAATATGGCAAACAGAAATGCTAAGTTAGCTTATTGGTCGGTAATGTGGTGTGACCTGTAACAATTATTAATAATAATCCTAAATGTACAATAACGTTCAAGTTTGGAAAATTTGGAGTTGTAAGATATTTTAATGTCTATGAAAGAAGCTGCATTATTGAACTGTTTCAAAAATACATTAAAATGAGTAATATTGTGAAAAACAATTTAAAATAATTGGTTTCTACTTTAATATATTTTGAAATGCATTTTATTTCTGTTATGCAAAACTGGATTCTCAGCAGCTAAGAATCATGTGACACTATTATGGTCTTCAGTGTCACATGATCCTTAAGAAATCATTCTAATATGCAAATTTGCTGCTTAAAAAAATCTGATTATTAATAGTTGAAAACAGTTGTGCTGCTTAATAGTGTATATATACACTATACATACTTTATATAGTATATACAGTATGTATTCAGGAATTTTAAAGCAAAGTACACATAGTATGTGTATATATATATATATATATATATATATATATATATATATATATATATATATATATATATACATACACTATACATACTATATATAAGTATATGTATTAAGGAATTTTATACATATTTTATATATAAGGAATATATATATATATATATATATAGTAAAAGCATCATAACAACCTAAATAATCACATTTTTACCAATTAGCAGATTTTATGCTGCATCATGTTATTTACTTAAGATATCACTTTCATACACAATAAACTGCTAAAGAGCACAATATTGTATTTTGTATATCAATACATGGGAGATAAAAAAGACAAACAAAAAACAATTAGAGACAATAAAAAAACAATGACAGCAAACTATGAAACCCACCAGAAAAAGAGCAACGGGAGCTTCCCTAATATGAAGCCAGCAATAACGTCAGAGCAGTGATTGCGGTATTCTGATACACGGTTCAGGCCGCTGAGGAAGCAGCGCACAGGATTCCCAGACAGAGCACAGGCTTGGCCAAACGACTGCTTTTCGTTCTGATGGTGCTTGTGATGTACATCTGAAACAGGCAAACACACACACACCTGTTAAGGAGCCGATTAATTCACTGGATGAGTTGTGCAGCAGCAGGTTACTGAGGAAAATGAAGCTTAAATAAAACACACAGTGCTTGCTTCACCTCAGGGAAATTATTGCCAGTTATAAAGAACTGAATCCAGTAAATAACCTCTTATATACCCATGAAAGAGAGATAAAGAAAAAAACAAACCGTGGCAATTCAACATCAATAATCTGACAATGAAACGCATTAAAGGCTGAAATCAGTGAGAAATAAAATACATTTTAACAAAATGTGTAGTAACACAAATTGCCTTCGTATGGTGATATAGTAAAATGTTTTGTTTTTTAGCAACACAAATCAATAATTTAGATACGTATCTTACATTTGTACTTTGTTTTTATATTTGTATTCCATTTGTATTTTTTATTTACTAAATGTTTACTTAAATAATTTCATTAGACGCGTGAAAAACATCAAGCACATACTACATTTGTATCTTCTATTGTTTTTTACTTGTAATTTGTTTATGAACTTACATAATTGAAAAATATTTGAAGGACGCATGCCATTGTTTAATTTATTCTGATAACATTTATACAATAATGCAAGTTTTAATAGCATATTATTTTTTTTATACATGTTGATTTCTATTGAGAGTTTCTCTAGTATTAGTATCAACTTTGCATAAGAATAAACGGTCACACTTTATATTAGACATCTTTAACTACTCTGCACCTTTAAAAAATTTAAATATTAAGTTCAATGTACTTATTGTGTTTATGTTGTGCTGTCATTGTGGAGGGACACGGGTAAGATTAGGACAGGTTTATAGTTAACTCAATTTAGGATGCACACTAGTGTCTTACAGTAACATAGACGGCAGTAGACACTGAGGGTAGCATCTTTGGATGGGAAAGACCTCCTGGCTCTTTCCACAACCACCTGGTTCCCAGTGCAGATGTTTCCATTGGCGACAAACTGTGGCTGAAGCGACAATCCAACCCGCAGTGTAATTTGGCTTGCAGACGCTCAGGAAATATGTGAGCCAGATTGCCAGTCACTATCTGGCCGGCGTCGACAAAGATGTTCGGTGGCAAACAGGCCAAACGCTGAAGACACCTGCAGTAGAAAAAAAACAAACAAAAAAAAACAAGATTGAATATTCAGCTTGTTACTCCCAATCAAAGCTCTGAAAATATAAACAAATTCAGACAAGGAGTTTGGAGGACGCCCATGAATACTCAAATGCAGTCTCTGATGGAACAGTGTTATTTTTATCTTCATCCAGAAGCAATTACAAATGCCCACTAGAGCAAAAGCTAAATTTGACATACACCATTTGGCACAAATAAACCTAGTCCACTGAAGCTTATATCTTATGCATGTAATTGATGATGTCCTCTAGTTATGTGAACTCTTTCAGTTCCACTTTTTCCAGATGTATTTTGGAACTTCATTTTATGTTAATCATGTCATTGTTTGTTTTTTTGGATTCATGTGATTCTCAATTACAATCATGCTCACTCATGTCTAGGGTCGGGTATCGTTTGAATTTGAACGCTTCTTAATTTTGTTCTCAATGAGTAAAACAAGAAACAGTCTAAAGTCTTTTCATTGTGGCTAAATGCGAATACAATTAACAAAAATCCACGGCTAAAGAACACTTACACAAGGAATTTTTGCCCATGGTTTTAAAATATCATAGCAAAAACAACCAGCCTAACTAAATTTAAAGCATTAAATACAACTGAACAAAGACAAAATTTAAATAAACTATTACGTTTTTCAGGTGTTCGGGGACAGAAACTGAACTTTATAAATAATATATACATTACAAATATAGTCACAAAAGTTATTCAGTCAAGAAGAGCGAGTGAGTTTCTCTTTGTCTTCTGCTTGATTGATATTAACATCATAGAGACGGCAGCAGTTAGCTGGCTAACGCCAGACCATTTATCATTGGTCTGGAAACCACATGTTCATTTTCTCAATCTGAGGCTGTGGTTACAAATGCCCAGAGCAGTATTATTGGGTGGTACGAATGTCTATCAAATACGCATGTACGTAGCTCATAGCCAATCGGGTCAATGATACCAGATGACGTATGTAGAACGACAGAAAATTAGACGAGGAAAAAGACAAAGACGATGGGTCAAAGATTTAGGAGATTTATGTATACACAACATTTCTCAATGTCAAGGATACTTCCTTGGCAGGACGGGTCATTCCAAGTCATTTCCTTCAGAGGCTAGACGAGGCTACTCTTTAGCATTCAGAGTAATACGTGAATGGAACAGGCTGAGCAAGTGCACGTCATTGCGTCATTACATCAGTGGATGGTCCGCTTTTGGTGCTCGCAAAAATGGTAGTGCTACTGGTTTGGTTGCTGTACCACACTGTTTAAACACGCTTGACAGTCCTTATTTTGTCTTGTCAGCCCTCATAGAAATAAATAAATAAAAAGTAAGGGATAATGTATAGCGAGACGGTTGTTATAGCGAATGTGAATCTCAATTAACGCGAAGCGGAGGGGTCTTGAATCAGCCTGAAGAGGTTGTATTCGCTGTAACAACCACCTTTTCACACTTATAACATGGCTACTTACCAAATAAAGCAATAATTTGACACAAAATATTGATTTAAAAAGGAGTTCATTCATTCAAAAATGATTACATTACCTGAGTGTCAATGAACAACTGCGTCCATAGCAACACGAGTAATATTAGACTAAGAGCTGCATTGATCCAATGTACTGTTAGACACATTTCTCTTGTCAACCGTTTATGTTCACTCAAGACATAACAGACTGTGTTTACGGGAATATTTTGTCATTTTTATGAGTATTTGTCAGTTTAAGTACAAAAAGACTTAAAAGTTCAATATTGCATGCAATAGAGGGCATGCTGTTGACATCACTAAGAATGAGTGGCCAAAGAGGTACTGCTGAGTGACTGGATTTAATATTGTAAAATGAACGATTACCACAGTCCATCCATCACTTTTAGGATGGATGGATGGATGGACTTTGATGGACTTCAAAACAGAAACGGCCATTCACTGCCATTATAAAGTCTTGGAAGATCCAGGACATGTTTTAATATAACTCTGATTGTATTCATCTTAAAGAAGAAAGGCATATACACCTAGGATGGCTTAAGGGTGAGTAAATCATGGGCTAATTTTTATTTTTGAGTGACTAACCCTTTAAAGGGTACATATCATGCTTTTAAATCATTAATTTTTACTTATAAATCATACATTTGTGGTCTATATAAAGCATAACTACAATGCTTGGGTCTGAATTCCTCATTATTATAGCTCCACAGGCCCCTTTTCTACCCCTTTTCTGATGTGCTTCTGTGAGCAAGTCGTTTCAATGTGGCCCCTTTAAATAAAAAGGCGTACGTCTTACCCCGCCTGCTTTCCAGGTCGCTGAGTTCACGGTCAGTTCAACTCTCCGCTGTTGGCCATTCTTGTAGTTTGATAAGAGATACGATTACTATAGCTTCAAAGAACATTTTTATTCACACGTTAACAAAATGTCAACAACGGAAGACTTGTCCACCAAGCCTTACATATTTGAGCCAGAGCAAGCGATTTGAAAAAGATGACGAAGACAAACCTGCAGAATGTCTTAAGTTCATATGGAGGCAGTGGTATGTAAGTTAACTATGTTGTGTTATTAGTGAAAGTCGACTATTTCTCTTGTTAAAACAAGCACATTGACAAGATAAATGACTGCGGTCTAATCTTACCACTAAAAATCTGTATTGATAATAAAATGATATAACTTACGTTTAGAAAGCATCAGGAAACACAGCAGCTAAATGATAGAAGTCGATCGGCAAACCCTTCTGTATACTGGCGGAGGTTGTTGAAGTGGGGATCCTTGAAGTGCTTCAGGTCACTACATCCAACAACCGAACATTTTGACTTGCCCTCTTGGTAACTTCTGCATCATTGAGCTTGGACTATAAAAATCGTAGCGAGAAATAATAATGGCGCGATTGCTGGAAGTTGGACCGGTAGTCAATGTCCTTATTTGGCAGTTCCGCTGCAAATACCGGTGACGTACTCTATCAAAAACGTCATAGACAACAGAAAAATCTGAACAGGTTGAAAAATATGACCAATACAGAATATAAAGATAGCACCTGAAGAGAAATAATTTCATATTTTCTGTACTTGATAAACACTCCAAATCTACAACAAAATGCATTTAAGGGCTAAAAACGTGGATTTTGCATGTATATGTCCCCTTTAACTGCATTCTCTGGGTTTGTTAAACTCATTGTGGCATTTCACTATAAAATTGTGTGTCTTGGAGTGAACTAGATTACAATGCATAGTGCCTCCTAAAGTATGAAGGCTTCCTATAGGACCAAAAAGTTGAGCTACTGAAAACAAAACCACCACTTGGAGTGAAGGAAAAAAAAGTGCTGGTGGGATTCTCTCCAGCCACAACTGCTCAACATTGCCAAAAGGCTGCAAGATCGATGGTCCATATCACTGCAATCCCAAGCCTCAGAGGACACCATTACCAGAATCTCCACTACATTATGCATCACATCCATTAAATCAAGTGCTCCCCATGCTTTTACTTTCATTTTACATCGAGCACTTGGTTGGGAACATGGAAATGTGTACCAAAAGAAATATGACTGCATAAAAGAAATACGGTGAGTGGAAATTTTCATAGAAAGTTTTGTTTGTGTCTCTTCATTATGTCTGTAGAAAACATTTAAAATGTATGCGTTTTGGAGGTGGTGTTGTTCCCAATCATAAACACCACAGCTCTGCGAATTTTACTTTAAAATCTCCAGGTAAATCACCACCAGACAAAGTCAGAGATTTATTAAGATGTGTCTTGCAGTTTTACTTCTGAGAGCCAAATGTCAAACATATTGTACATATCATGTGACAGCTATAATGTAATGCAAATAAGCGCACAACCATTCGCATTTGTACTCTGTGATGAATTGTACAATGTATAACTTTTTAGGCTTATTTTGTGGCATTTTTATAAGATGTAATGATGGGTTACTCTCACAGTGTGGATGATCTACTGAAGAGAATTTTTATATGAAACTTACAAAGCAAAAACACATTTTTGCTCCATTAATGCATGCAATCTCACTGTTCTGTATGCAATCTTAAGCATCTGTCAAAGGAAATCAACTAGTGTTGTCATGAATAATTAAGCAAAGCATCTTCTCGATAAGGACAAGCATTCTATAATTTTCTCATTATTAATTATGAGACACAATGTTGAGTTTTGGCAGTGTCGACAATATTGGAATTTACAACTTCGAAGCTTAAAGAACTTAAACATTGCACAGGGAGGTTTTATTTCTAATTCTGAACTAAATTTACAGAAAAGACAAGTAGAAATTGTATAATACAATAAGAACAAATTAACCAATTGCAAATGATGGCACAAACAAATACAAATAGTATAAAGAGAAAAGTAAAACAGTTTTTCAGGTGGGTCTAACTGTAGGATTCAGGTAAAGGAATACTATTTAACTAATAAAATGTAAAATAGCACTGGGTAGTCTTCATTTTAAAATTAATACAGATTAATGTTTGCAGCTGATTTATTAGGCTGCTGTCACTTTAAGAGCAAACAGTATGCATGGATCCAATCTACTGTTACAACAAGCTTTATTTGAAATATTTAAGTTCCAAAACTGACTGTGTTTAACTGAATACTTGCCAAGATGGTCATTTTGACATCATTTTGTGTGTATTTGACCATTTTAGCAGAGTAGCCACTTAATTCGAGATGGCGGCTTCAGTGGTGTGCATGCTTTTGGTGTGAGTGCGAAACCTGTGGTAATGCAAGGTATGTGTCAATTCACCGTCAGGAGAGAAGAGAGCAAGACAGAGCAGCTGGGATTTAGTATTCATGGATACTGCAGGAAAGGAGTATTGTAACCATTATAGATATTTCAGTAACAATACATATTGAAATACTGACATTTGACAACACTAGTTGAGTCATTGATGTAGTATGCACATCCTATGATGTCTGACACAAAGACAAATTCGTACCCAGGAGGATAAAAATAACGCAAAAAAGCTTAGAGAATTTACTATTTTTCGTATACTATTAAAACTAAAAGGAAGGTAAAATGATCTTCTATGATGTTCAACACACATAACTGTTAAAATTATGGAAAACTTACAGAAACCGTAAGTTTAGGCAAGTTTCAAGACCCTTCTTTAAATTGACTAAGTAAATTAATAAATCTCTCTACACAGTGTTCCCAAAGTATTTTTAAATGGTATTTGCTTAACAGCATATTTTTACTAAGTACTAAGTACACCAATAAACACTTTTCTTTTTCAAATGTTAAGAATAAAATTACTTTAAGGATAGAAATTATAGCCATTTGCAACAACATATTTGAATAATTTGTAACAATTAATAAGCAAACTACAGACTAATGTTTGTGTTTATCGGTTAACCTATTTATCCGTTATAATCAGTGTGCTGTCAAGTTACTTGAAAATAGTAATGAGTTACTGATTACTGATTACTTCTCCAAGAAAGTAATCCAATTACTTTACTGATTACTTATTTTCAAAAGTAATTAGTTACTTTACATTACTTCTAAGTTACTTTTAAAAACATGATGTATCGACCTGAATACGCTAAAGCAATAGACCTTTAGGCTTATTCATTCTTTCTGCATATTCCATCATCATAAAATGTAATCAAATTAACCATTCTCTTTTTAAACTTGTTTTATTAGTTTCAATATTTTAACTTTATGCATATTGCATCAAGCAAAGATTAGATGAAATGCAACAGTCTTAGACTAAGAAGAAAATTGTTGAACATTTAACCTATCTTCTGCACATTCCACCATATTTTAATGAAATAAAGACTGTCCTCCTTCTGTTAACTTAAATTTCTACATATTCCAGCATATAAAATAAATATATTTTGAAAAATCCTTCATTTGAATAGATGTAAAAATACAGCAATAAAATCATGAAAGTCGCTCCTGACTGTATTCCTAATTATTAACACTTACGTCTTTGTGCAGAGAAGGAGATAAAAATTATTTGTTCAAAACAGAAAATGCTGGTGCATGCCGTATTTTGGCTTCAAGTTTGTTTGTTTTTTTCTTTTCGGAGTGAACAGTGGTTATGTCCATCAGCAAGCATTCCTGTACCGGCTTGCTGCGTTGTTAACCGCGTGAGACTGTCTTGTGACATGCTCGCTCAGATTTTGAGGTAGAATTTTCATTTTGACATTCTCCAACGGGGTCCAGTTTACTAGATCAGGTATTTGCTCTCAGTAGCCTACGCAAGTCTCTCTCTCTAGCTTCTTCCTCGTCGTGTGCGCGGCTACAGGGTTTGGACTTTGGAACACAGTCTCTCATCTTACGCTCGCTCTCGATTCCAGGGAAGATTGAACATTTGCGTATTGTTGTTCAATCACAAATGTGGCTCAACGGTTATATTTACTGGGTGTCGTTAGTTCTTTAGGCATTTGACTTGACGGGATGACGCTCAGCGCGAGAAATCGTGGGTGTGTCGTGTGAGCGTGTGTGAGAGTTGGCAGCTCTGCTGCTCTCTCACACGCTCTAGTGTTCACTCTCACTGATATAGCGGTGCTCTTAAATCATTGGTTTTGTTACACACACGGTTCATGTCACGAGACAGTCTGACTAAACAAAATTTAGGGCTAACTAACGCAGTAGCGCAGGCTGTTTGCGGGTACGTGGCAAGGTCATCTAATTACTGTTTTTTCAACTGTAATCCCTTACTTTTACTCGTTACTAGAAAAAAGTAATTGGATTACAGTAAGGGGCCGCGTTACTTCTTCACGCGTTACTGCCCATCACTGGTTATAAAACATATATAATATAATATTTATTTATTTTAAATGTCAAGAAATTTAAAACAATCATCCTTTAAATCCATAATAATAAACATTGGATTCTTTTTGCCTTTATTTATGAGAAATCAATGTCATTGCATTAGTAAAATGGTGCCATCAGTTGTGACAACTGGAAAATCCATATTGGACCCAAACAATCCTGAGCTGAAATGTTTAACACCAATGAAAACAGAAGACTCACCAATGAACCGGAATGATTCTGCGGATGAGAGGGTTTAGGTAGCAGCACTCTCCAGTCACAATGGTTTTCTCCTGGGCTATTAGGGCTTCTCTAGTGGACTTCATGATATACATGGAGATCTCCCAACAAATATCTACAGACAAAAAAAGCAGTTAATGCATACAGTAGGTAGACAACCAGAATGTGGTTTTTACCGCCACAGTTTGCCGGTAAAAGTTGAGGTGTATTTGCTGCCTTTGGCCGCTAAGAGGCGCTACAATCACAGACTTTGAAAAGTGTCCGTTTTTTGTGTAATCTACAGCTGCGCCGCGGCTCTTTCAGAGCGATTGAAAGTTGGTAGCAGATTAATTCAAGTGAAACGTAGTTAAATTAATTAATTAATCACAATACTGAAATTAAATTGAAAAAATAATGAAACCTTAAAACATTGCAGTCGAAACACATTAGGCTACATCAATGAGGCTTTACAATCGTATAAGACAATAATGCATTAGCAGTCTAACGATAGCTGTGTGGTTAACGCATCATCCTCAACCTCATAGACCTCCAAACGACGCGAGATCGAACCTCGTTACATGCTGTTGTCCGACAACTTTTATGTTTTACCGTTCTTAACTTAAATAGGTAGCTGTTTATTAGCGAGTTTATTAACTGTTTATTTACTTAAAGTGTCCGACATAATTTGCCACTTCTCATTGAGAGCTGAGGTCGCAGATAAATTCAAGGTTAACACTGTAGCCGCTATACTTGGGGACGGGTGGGACATGTCCCGACCACTTTTTGCCAGGGTCCACTTTTGAAATCTTAGCTAACAGCATTCGTTTCATTCGTTTGTTAAATTAGAGGCGATCTAGCGCTGAAATGTGTTGTGTTCACTCGGACGCACGCTGCAATCCGTTGTGGAGGTTTCATTCGTTCCGGTGAAATCACAAATCAAAATAGGCTACACACAACGTGTCCCTGCTTCTCTGGGTTCTAATCCGCACTCGTACAATTTTTTTTTTTACCCTCATCAGAACCGAGAATGTTTTTCAGAGGCAGTAGGCCTATATCAATACACATACGGTTTTGATAGAGGGTAAAAAACTGCTGCGAGTGCAGATAAGCTTCTACAAAAGATGCGAGATTCATGTCTATTATATATTTTGGGATTTTGCTCATTAATTGAATTGGAAGGAACTATATCTCTTAAGTCATTATGTTATTCAAGTTGTCTTGCACCAAAAAC
This sequence comes from Hybognathus amarus, assembly GCA_030378365.1. Lineage (NCBI taxonomy): Eukaryota > Metazoa > Chordata > Actinopteri > Cypriniformes > Leuciscidae > Hybognathus > Hybognathus amarus. The sequence continues at coordinate 11,426 of JAQIUQ010003105.1, forward strand.
AGTCACACTTTATGGTGTAAATGGTCACTTTCCCAATGTTGGGCTGAACTGGTCCCAAAAATGGTAAGGAACACTTCCAGATTTATCCACCTGAAATGTCAATACCTTCCAAAGGATCCTAATGCTTGGAAAGTGCTTATTTATGTGATGATTTAAGACAATACCATGTGTACATTCAAGTCAACACCATTGCTGAGTATTTCGACTTGAAATGGCAGTAAAACAAAGACAGTCTAAAAACACGGTTCGATATCGTTGGTGATACATTAAAATGCCTATACCATTCTGATACATCAACTTGTATATACAAGCCTGTATAATTCACTCTCCCTATTCTTTCTGAATCAGCTTCTGGTCACAAACCACCTATGGCTGAATGGTTAGACCAATGTGTCCAGTGGGCCATATGCAGCATACTACCCAATAGGGGGCAATGAGACATGGGTCTTTCCATAACCGCCAAAGAGTTGACTGAGTGGATCTCTGATTTGCTGGTGTGAGTGAGTGTCAGTGGGACTGAAGCCTGGTTCACACTACATGATGTTTTTACGTCAACCTGAAGCTACGGTTCTCACTCCATGACTTGCTTTGCCAGTGCATTCAAAGTGTTTCTGATGATTGTTTAGCTGTTTTCACACCACACAACACAAGATTGATCCACAACAGGAGGTAATGTACTACACGAGTTGACAACGCACAACTGTAGAGATACAGCCACGATTGGATCATAAGTAGAAAATCATTTGTGACTCAATGAGAGCTGTTTCAGTACTACGGTATGGTCTAAATCCTGAAAATAATCAAATAAATAACGAGTTGACAACAACTCTGTCACCCAACGATTCTCATCTTGTCTACAAACCAGACACTTTTGTCACGAAAAAACCACGCAGGTAAAACAAACGAGAAATGATGCGGAAACAGCACTTGTGTCAATACCCAGCGAAGAAGAGAATACAACACGTGAATATGGAAGTCAGACAGCAACTAGTGTTGCACACTGTTTGCATGCCGATCTGCTCTAGAAAAAAAATGCAAAAATAAAAGAAAAAACTAAGATTTACCTGGTGTCCTCAACCCATGCGTTGCTATGATTGGCTGTACTCATGACATCACTGAGTTTTGAGTCGACGCGACGGCTCTGGATATCTAGCAGGCTAGATATTTTTATCTGGGCTGACGGCGTCTGACGGCGTCTGCGAAGCGTTTTCGCTGCGTCTGTTGGCTCTTTCATACTAACAGATTGGCAGAGCGTTCATTGTCCGGCTAATCCCCAGCGATTTGCACGCGGATAACACCCTGATCTGTCGGCGAGCTCAAATGGTTGATTGCAAGATTTGCAAATGGGCATAAATGGGCTTAAAATCCTGTATTGTGAACTTGGCTTAATTTGAAAAATCATGGTTCCACATACTCTAAATGAGGCACGAGTGTCAGAGTTTACAGTCAAGCTATTTTTAACCTAAGGCATGAATGCATAAATAAAAATAAAAATCACAGAAAAAAAAATAAATCACAACTTCTGTTTCATGCTGGATTTAATTAAATTGTCTGTTCCTCACACAAAAATGTGTTATATTTATCTATGCTGGGAACGTCAATGATAAAATTGCATGAATATTTCTTTCACCCAAAGGTTTCAAAGGAATAATACAAGTTTCATATCCATTACCATACATCAGAAAATCAATAAAAAAATAGTGTAGACTCTTTTCGAAACATAAAAACATCTCAATTTGACAGTTGCTACATTGGATTGCTTGTTTTTCCGCAGCATCAGTCACAATGCACATGTGTACATCTCTATACAAACGACGGCAAAACAGTCATAAAACATTATAGCAAAGTTAAAAGACAGAATTTACTACAGAAAGACCATTTGAGCTGAAAAAGAATGATAATGACAAAAGTGGAGCAGTTTGGGGAATTTTCACCTGAAAGATTTCCATTTCACAGGCCACTTTGAAGTCAGATATTACTTCAGCCACTGACCAATTCTCAAGTTACCAAATGCAAGAGGTTTTCTATTTTCTGTCATACAGAGAAAAATAAAGTTTGTGTCACAGGGACTCACTCTCTTTCTCTAGAGTAAAACTCTAGCTTGTTTAAAGCTGGTTTCTGTGCTTGGTATGATGGAATTGGACATGCAGTGTTCAGTCTCTAGAATAGTCACAGTACAGACAAAGCTCCAGTCTGTTGCTTGAGATATAGGCAGGGTTATAAAGATTAAAAACTACACTAGGGACGTCTAAAACTGTTTGAAAATGGTACAATAAACCTACAGGTTCCCAAATAAACAGTAAATCTGAGGCACTCAAAAAGGAAAATAAATATAAAAAGCCTTTATTTAAACTTGGCTATCCATTAAAAAACATATGCCAACATGTTTCGGTCACATTGGCCTTCTTCAGGGCAAATTCAAAATGGCAGTCCATAGACTGCAAGCTACACTCACCGGCCACTTTATTAGGTACCCCATGCTAGTAACGGGTTGGAACCCCTTTTGCCTTCAGAACTGCCTCAATTCTTCGTGGCATAGATTCAACAAGGTGCTGGAAGCATTCCTCAGGGAGTTTGGTCCATATTGACATGATGGCATCACACAGTTGCCGCAGATTTGTCGGCTGCACATCCATGATGCAAATCTCCCGTTCCCACCACATCCCAAAGATGCTCTATTGGATTGAGATCTGGTGACTGTGGAGGCCATTTGAGTACAGCGAACTCATTGTCATGTTCAAGAAACCAGTCTGAGATGATTCCAGCTTTATGACATGGCGCATTATCCTGCTGAAAGTAGCCATCAGAAGTTGGGTACATTGTGGTCATAAAGGGATGGACATGGTCAGCAACAATACTCAGGTAGGCTGTGGCGTGCAACGATGCTCAATTGGTACCAAGGGGCCCAAAGAGTGCCAAGAAAATATTCCCCACACCATGACACCACCACCACCAGCCTGAACCGTTGATACAAGGCAGGATGGATCCATGCTTTCATGTTGTAGACGCCAAATTCTGACCCTACCATCCGAATGTCGCAGCAGAAATCGAGACTCATCAGACCAGGCAACGTTTTTCCAATCTTCTATTGTCCAATTTCGATGAGCTTGTGCAAATTGTAGCCTCAGTTTCCTGTTCTTAGCTGAAAGGAGTGGCACCCGGTGTGGTCTTCTGCTGCTGTAGCCCATCTGCCTCAGAAGTTCGACGTACTGTGCGTTCAGAGATGCTCTTCTGCCCACCTTGGTTGTAACGGGTGGTTATTTGAGTCACTGTTGCCCTTCTATCAGCTCGAACCAGTCTGGCCATTCTCCTCTGACCTCTGGCATCAACAAGGCATTTCCGCCACAGAACTGCCGCTCACTGGATGTTTTTTCTTTCGGACCATTCTCTGTAAACCCTAGAGATGGTTGTGTCGTGAAAATCCCAGTAGATTAGCAGTTTCTGAAATACTCAGACCAGCCCTTCTGGCACCAACAATCATGCCACGTTCAAAGTCACTCAAATCACCTTTCTTCCCCATACTGATGCTCGGTTTGAACTGCAGGAGATTGTCTTGACCATGTCTACATGCCTAAATGCACTGAGTTGCCGCCATGTGATTGGCTGCTTAGAAATTAAGTGTTAACGAGCAGTTGGACAGGTGTACCTAATAAAGTGGCCGGTGAGTGTATATACCTGCATACAGTCACATGACCTAAAATCACAGGTGCTCATCTATACATATCACCTGACAAAGAGCAATTGGAGCAATTTACTTTAAACCTACAGGTTGAATATAGATGTATACATGTTCAGCCTGAAAGTAATCAAAGCTATCATGAGCAATATTGCGGAGAGGTGTGTTACTTATTTAGACCATCAGATTTTTGCCTGGCCAACAATAAAACGAGCAATAAACCTCATATGAATATCACAGAGACTTGACAGTGGGTTTTTGAGCCAGTTACCGCCCACCCAGAAAACCAGAACTACAGGTTCTGGAACACACTTCACATTTTCTTCTGCAGTGAAAATAACCTCAGAATGGAAAATAAATCATAACAGTCAAAAAAAAAAAAGCTTAATTTCCTTCATTTTGTCTGGATACTGACTGACCAAACCAAAGTCAGAATCATGACACGGATCATTCAACCTCCAGCACATTAAGAATCACAACTTCAATGTCAGAGGTGGACTGTAGTTATTTTTGATAAAATAAATAGTTAAATTACTGCGTACATCCTCATGGTGTGTCTAATCTGAATAACTCCTAACAGCTTCATAGTACATTTGGCTCAAACAAAGGCTGTAAAACTGAAATCATCAATTTCAGCAGAAATGAAATAAATTCCACTCTAATTTTCTTTAGTGGTTGATGTTTTATGGTCCATGTGCCAATCAAAAGGATATGGGTCACACAGAAACCCCACTCTGGAGATTACATTTATTGTCCATTTGTGTGTGTTGGTATTGCAGTGCCCTCTGGTGTTCACAGGATTATTCATTTAAAAGGTAACACTTTACAATAAGGTTTCATTTGTTAATATTAGTTAACTTTTTTATATTTACCTCCTAACCTTGTAAAATGACTTAAAATCACCAGAAACTAAAAAGCAAAATGTACACAAATGCAGCTGAAAATACAGATTTCAGACAAAATATGCTTGCCCTCTGTCACAGAGTAGATATTTTCACAAATATTCTCCCTTTGCATTATTATACATTGTATTTAATAAAGCACTGAAACTAGTTTAAAACTTCTCACACAGTTATTTTCATTTTGGGTAATCACTATCCATGATACATGTTACAATTTAGTATTGCAATATATTTTGACGCAATATTGTTACACCACTAGTAATTAACTAGTCAGTAAACTAATTTGGTAAACTAATTGTAAACTAATAATTGTAAACTAGTAAACTAATTGGTACGACCAGTTCGAACATTTTGAACCGTTGCTCACAGTGATTAAAATAACCAGAAACTAGAAGCTAAAATGTAAAAAAGAAGTTGACCTCAGTAATTAACTAGACAGTAAACTCGTTCGGAGGACTAGTCTTGGACCAACTTGCCCCATGTGTACTCACGATGGCAGTGGGCGTCGCTGCCACCACGCAGTAGAGGATAAGAGGAGGGATGAAGCTGTTCTCCTCCGGTCCAGGGTACGGCTTCATCAGGTCAGCGTCATTACAGAAGAAGCCCTGGACGTGGATCCCAAACGTGTCTGTGCATTCAAAGTAGTACGCCAGCAGCACCGTCCCGGCCATGATGACCAACTGGAAAGACAGCATAAAGAAACAAACTTAACAGAAGAATCCGTCGAGAACTTTCACCATTTCGCCAACACTTCTCTTCTGTAAGCAGCGGTGCCTATCTGTTTTCTGTTCGCATTAGGCCCATTTGGAAGTCACATTTGTATCCTCTTTCATTTCCAGCAGGGTTACATAAAGGGCCTTTCATTAAACATTTGAGACAGCATTGCAGAGAGTACAGCTGAAGGCACAGTTTAGCCACGTACCACCACCGAAATTACCCCCAACAATTTGTTCAAGGAACTTTTTCCCACCTCAGATCTGTTGCTTTCTACATTCCCACTTAAAGTACAGTGAACATTAGACAAATTACTCTGGTGACATAGGCCTGCATGCACCACATAAAAAAAGAAAGAAATGGTGGATGAAATTAAATGCTGCGTTGAGTCAACCAACCAATGAATATGCGGAAATGAACTCATCCAATCAGCAATTCAGCACCCAAGTCCCACCCCCAAGAGTTCCTGAACTTTGGAAAAAGTACTACCTCGCAAGCAGGGACTTTCTGAGAGAGACATCTTTTAAACCAGAACTTAATTTAGCCCACAGTCCCTAAGTCCTGGGTAAATTTCTGCAATGGAAACACATGGAGTAACACCCTAAAGTTTCTAAGTCCTGGGTAAAGTTCCTCTGATGGAAACACAGGGAGTAACACCCTAAAGTTTCTAAGTCCCGGGTAAAGTTCCTCTGATGGAAACACAAAGTAACACACTAAAGTTTCTAAGTCCTGGGTAAAGTTCCTGTGATGGAAACACATGGAGTAACACCCTAAAGTTTCTAAGTCCTGGGAAAAGTTCCTTTGATGGAAACACACAGAGTAAGTAACACCCTAAAGTTTCTAAGTCCTGGGTAAAGTTCCTCTGATGGAAACACAGGGAGTAACACCCTAAAGTTTCTAAGTCCCGGGTAAAGTTCCTCTGATGGAAACACAAAGTAACACACTAAAGTTTCTAAGTCCTGGGTAAAGTTCCTCTGATGGAAACACGTGGGAGTAACACCCTAAAGTTTCTAAGTCCCGGGTAAAGTTCCTGCGAATAGAAACACACGGAGTACCACTGAAGACTTAAAAATGTATTGTTTAATGTTATTTTTATGTTTTATTTTTCTTTATTTATTTGGATAACAATTTCATAATGCATTTTGTGAAGTCAGACTATGTTTGTACATCTGTGCTGAGCAGAGAGTTGGTAGAGTTGTATTTAGCTTAAAGGTATGAGTAAACTGCAATGTTCACTTTAGCAGAGATGTTCCAATGATGATTATACTTTAAATGTTTACAGTTGGTATGCACTTTGCAAGAAAATGAATGTTTCATCTGATGCAAATGTACCAGTACTAATGAATACATTGAGAAATAGTTTCTTAATGTGAAAAGTGGAATGTACCCTGGGTATGTATGACATATAAGTTCCATTTTTAAACATAAGCAAAATGTTTTGCTACATTACAAGGAAGTTGTAAGTCTCTCTGTGATGTAAAGCTCAATCTTACTGTACTACAAGGCATGATGGGGGAGAAGAATGAGGAACATAGAAATGATGGGGGAAAGGAAGGAGAAACCCAGAGAAACCATTTACAGCTAGCATGATGCAATGAGAAAAATAATAAATCTGGAAGACCTCCTTTCATGTAGCCTTATTCTTATATGCCTGTGTTTCTCTCTGTCTTACACGCGACACATGATACACAATAAATATAAATCTCTTGGCAAAAATAACTGGTGTAGCTTCCATGATTCAACAATAATAAGGAGAAGCAGGATTTTTCAAAAGTACAATTTGGCGTCACGAACAGGATCGCATCTTCTGGGATTTGTCTCAAACATGCAAGGTAAGGCCTAGACCCCGCCCTCGGTGATCTGTACACCATCCTCCATTGTTTCAACGCACAGCCGGTAATGTCTCTGGAAACATAAGTGTTCTGTTATGGACTTGTGGGTTAATCATGTTGTTGTGGCTTAAAAGTTAATTCTCAAGTGTGGATCGCTCGTCTACTGTTTGCGATCCAACGTCACCTCTGGTAAGTGTATTTTATGATTTTTGAGAAAAAAAGTCATTTCAGTCTGTCAGCCAATTCAACAACAAATGTGTCTAAAGTTGTTGTCGTTGTAGGATGTCTGTGTATATAATTTAAACCTTGTTTGTATAGTGTGTAACCACACATTTATAAATATATATGTATATTTTTAAAAATATTGTATAAAAAACTGCATATGTTCTGCATTTGCCACAGAAGCACCTGTATGACAAGTAATGTAAACATGACGCAACAGGTCCCTCGCATAAATGTAATTTCGCTTGTATAGCAAACTTTATCACAGACTTTGTATGTAGTTTCAAAAAATTGCACCAACGTTAGTGTTTGTGTGTGTCTTCACAGACCGAGTCTCCACAGACAGCATGCGCACTGCTCCAAACGGTCGAGGCGTTTATCATTGACCCGCTCGCCGTTGTACTATTCCTTAAAACGACAGGGGACGACTCAAGTAACTGTCCTCCAATCATTAGGAATTGGTGAGAGAAGAAGGATACACATGACAATGTTTATTTTTTAGTATTCCACCACCAATACAAAAATAATCATGTAAAACCCAGTAAACCCTGAGATTATTACTCAATTGACTTTACAAAATTATGTATATGGGAACATGTATGTTTAGAACTAAATTAATGCTCTCTTAAATATTTTCTATATTCACTAAACTTTTCATTAAGTTTCATGTACATTTGTATTAAACATGGACCTTTGTTCATTTAAAAAGGCTTTTTATGCTATTGTATGCTAAATTTTTTAAAATGTAAGCAACTAATTTAGACGTGCAAACTGGGTGCTGGTGTGATGAGAAGTTCACGATTGGCTTTGTTTTTATGAGAGAACATTTAATTTTAAAACCTTTCTGCAGGCCAGTAGATTATTATTTAATGTACACATGAGTGGGGTCAAAAACATTTTAGTTTGAATTTTATTTTATACTGTGCATTGTGCTAAATAAATATTTGCATAATTTGTAATTGATTTATTCTTTGAAAATTGTATATTAATTTATGCAATTGCAATGCCTTGATTTTAGTAAAGTTTACTTTGTACACAGTCATAGCCATAAATGCAATTATACTAATAATTGGCATAATTTCTTTAGGGTTACACATTTAGGGTTAGATTTTAGGGTTAGGGTTACATTTAGGGTTAGAGTGTGGTTTAGGGCTAGTTACTTGTTATTATGCATAATTTACTGATAATACAATATATTTCTTCAAAATATCTTTGTTTGTGTTAAAAAAAAACAAAGAAACTCAGGTTTAATTTTTGGGTGAACTATCCCTTTAACCTAGCTAACGCAAGACCACGTATCATTGAGAATAAAACGTGGTCTGGAAACAACATGTTCAATTTCTCGTATTTGAGGTGTGGTTTAAGAATGCCCAGAGCCGTATTATTGGGTGATACGAATGTCTAGTGATATCAAATGCACCTGTACGTCTATCAAATGTGCCTGTGCTCCCTCCCCATTCTGCAATTGGTTCCCCATTTCAGGGGAAAATTTGGTTCATGATATCCAGACTGCCTACTGCCTGCGGCAATCGCGCTGCGGCAAGGCAGAATGGGGAAACCCAGGCTACTATCTCTTTAAGTTATTGTAAAACCCATTTGCTGTTATTGTGGTGGGATACAGGTAAGGTTAGGGACAGGTTTGGTGGTGTGGGTAAGATTATGGGTGAAAGGGAAATCTCAAAAGTGTAAATAGATGTAATCACAGTATAGAAAGAGTAATTCTTGGGATTTAAGAATCAGATATCAGTTTATCAAAATGAGAATCAATTAAAATAGGAAAATCATTATTTTCAACACAACCTTAGTTTTCGAAAATTGGCTCGTTTGAAGCATTTGTTTCGAAACCTGACACTTGTTCTTCTTTAGTTTGTTTAATTTGATTTCTTTTCATGTCTCTGTTTCAGAACAAAGATCAACGAGTCTGAAAACGGTCTAAGATAAACAGATGGATTTAAAAACAAATTCTCTTTCCACATTATTCTTACTCAAATGCTCCCCCATTGTCCTCCCCAGCAAGTGCAAAAAAATTGTTTTAACCAAAAGGCAACGACAACAACCTCTAAATTAAATCATAGGCCACACCACCACATCAGAAGTCATATCAGAACAGGAGAAGAGCATATCAAAGCTGGTTGAATATTGTCTCACTGCACTTCTCAAACTCTGAGTCTGAAACAACACAAACTCAACCCTGCAGCAACATACTGAGTCAGCACCTCATTAGTGTTTCATGAGCCGATGTATGATTTCTCATGCTTGACATAAGCGATAATATAAGGGGCGTCATACAGTGCCGAAAGGGAAGCATGTCTAACCCAATTACAGTCGCTGACACAACACTTTTCTTTTTAGTAGCTAAATTCAGAAAATCAGACTATAGGTGGAACACAAGGGTTATTCAGGGTAAGTGTAAAATGAATACTTCACTGGAATAGACAGCCTTACAAAAAAGCACTTGAGGCAATATTAGGTAGCAATCCTATGCTACATTGCTTTGATACATACCAAGGTACTGAATGATTCCTGCAGTCATCTAGCAACATTTAGTGTGGCTTTAGCTACATTATTTTGAAAGGATTTCGGAACAGTGCTGCAATGTGAGATGGAGGCAACAAGTATTAACTTATTAGATACAGGGTTCAGTGTTATCTAGCTTGCCAGTGTTGTTAGCTAGTTATTTTTAATAGATAGTGGTAGCAAACATTTTGTTACATAGCAGGCTGGCCAATTATTCAAGGCTTTTCTGCCATTGTGGCACGCCAGTTTGAGTGTTTGTTTACCATATCTATTTCTTGAGCTTCTGTGCTTTTGCTCTTGACGCCCATTAGGCCTGAATGGGTAAAATCAGTGTTCAAGTCAGGTAATGAAGTGTAGTCGTTTACGGTTGAGCAGTCCTCCCTGGTCCTCTAGGCCTCTTGCTCTCTGACTCTCTTGGTCCTTCTTGAAAAGTCATAACGTCAAGATGAGGCTAGGAACCTGCTAGGCTATGGCCTCGTCTTTCCTTTTACCAAAGATCCTCTGACTCCCACTGGTTCTCTCTTATCCAGACCACATCAGCAAAGATCAACTGGAGCCTCAACAAATTGCATCAGGACAGTTTAATGCAAATGGACAAGACATGCAAGTATCAAACTTAGTTTCATTATTTGATACATTAATAATACCCAATATTGAGCACAATATTGAGTGATCACGGGATGAATTGCAGAATTGTTTGTAATGTTAATGTAGCTACAGTACATCAAGCTAACCCTGATTACTGATCCAAATATTCATAATCAATAATAACAAGTTATGATTGATCATTAATATTCCATCAAGCTAGTTTTCTACAAACGTGCATGAGGTTCCACCCTAAGCCTAATCATCAGTGGGGTGTATTATTAAGACGTGAGGTGATATAAATTAGCCAAAAATTAGCAAAGCGTAAAATAGTTACGGATTGCTATGAGTGTAATGCATTTTCAAAGTATTCAACTTATATGTGGTTACAAATCTGTGTGTATTGGCTACTTTACAATGGCTTAAAATGTGGCTAATCCAGATCAAAATAATCTATTTTTATACCAGTTTCATTATATTTTTTTTGCTGGTGCGAGTACATTTTGTGGTTAAAATAGTAAAACTAGTGGTTGCACTGGTGCCACTATTTTACAGAAACAGCAGAAACTTGAAAGTAGTAAAAAAAAAGTGTTCATGTGAAAAAGTTCTTTCTCCATTTAGTCAAAGGGGGGTGTTGTAGCTTTGAATACATTTTTTGCTTTGCTGGATACATTTTAAAATTAAAGTAAGATTGACAATATAAAATGTAAATCTATTCTCAGAGAAGAGTTTTTTTTTTCAGTTTATGGAACTACAGGAATGAGCAATGTTGTTTTGAACACTTTTATATTTAGGAATTATATAGCCTACAATTGTTGTGAAGACTTAAAAAGAAATTAATAAAATGAGATCACATCAAATCAGTTACAAGTGAATTAAAAGTTTTCATGTATGATAAGTTGGGGTTAATTAATTTCAATCTACTTAGCATTGAAAAAAAAGTAATTGCAGTGTAATTAGATTAAGTCTAAATTACACTTCAAAGCTTTAAATATTATCCAATTTACATTTTATTCTTAATGTGATGACCAAAAATAAGCAATGAAAAATTAATTGTAGAACTTGTCACTGGTTTATTAATTTATCTTTTATTTTTAACCCACTATGCATTGTTATAACATTTTAATGCTTTCTATTTAATAGTTAGAAATACACATTATTTGTTCCAAATATATGTTGAACTATTGCCCTATGAATGCACAGAATGTCAAACTACGGCTTGCATGTGGGTAATAAATTATTTCCGAGAACATGAAAGTGTTTTCTTTTAAACCCTAAGGACTGAACAAAGTACACTTAATAGCGCTTTACAACAAAGAGCTCTGAGCAAATCCCATGAAGATCCAGAAAAACACTGCACTACAAACCCCACCAAGACCTCTCCCTAGAGCTTATTAAACAGGCTTTTATGACGGAAGGAAAGGCTGCCTTACAAATAAGTAATATCTGTCACTCTTTCGACTAAGTTTCAACATTTCTGTCATGGTCTAATTTTAGGGCCCAAGCAACTGAGGACCCTATAAAACTGCTCAGTGTCCAGTATATTTCTTTTCATTTTCTAATAATTGCAAATGTCATTCCATTTGTGTATTAGGTCAATGTGATATTGTCATTATAAAGCCAATATTAACATATTTAGTCATTAAAAATGACAATTCATTTGAAAGACTAAGCAATAACCTTGCAAAAAAAAACTTAAAAAAAAAACTTAAAAAAACAACTTATGGGAATAGAATACCTGAAAAGAATATACTTAAATGCAAAATAAATGTAATGCTTTCAGACAATAGCATGCAATTAAATGAAAATGTATTAGTTTAAATGTTTATTAAATGCAATTAGCTGAACTTTAGACTGCTTTTTTGGCATTTGTACATCTATATAATTTCATAATTATTACTTATGTTTGATATAGTTAAAGTTACAGTTGAATGTACTGACAAGCATTTATGGTATTAGGTAAACTAAAATATAACGTTGTGTCTATTGAACTTTGGATGTCATGATTCAATTTATTTGCAATTAAACATTTGTAATGATGAAGTTTCAATTCGGTCATTTTTTATTTAGCCTATTTCTTTTTAATGTAAAATCAAACATCAAACAACACACAAGTTAAAAAAGTACTTAACATGTGCTTTAGTACGTTAGTCAAAACAAAAGAAAACTATGACAAATTATTAAATATTTATTTTAAAATAAAACTTTAAAACCACAATATGCATTGTGTATTTTTTTTAACAGTCATGAAGGTGGCCTTGTATTTAATTAATATTATATTATCTGCAAGTACAGTTTTTTTAAATATACTTTTAAGATATAAAAAAGTACAATTTTGGTCAACAACAAATGTTCTTTCTCATGTCTTTGATACAATAGAGTCATTAGTATCTCATGCCAACACACTCATCGCATCTTTAATGCGTAAAGGGGGGATGATTAAGACCAAATCTGTTCCGCTGTTAAAGTGATTTTATGCTGGATACACTAATTACAGCTCCGTCCTTGCGATCACGTGATTTATTCCCAACACACTGCAATAATCAGCATGATACAAAACAAGCTAGACGCCACACATGCCTCAGCTCTCCTACAGAGGGCAGTGCGCGACCACACAAGGGAACAATGAGGACAAGACCGACAGAATGTGTGTATGAGAGAGATGCTTGCTTAACACATACTGATCTGAAATCACTGTATAAAGCAGTGGGGCATTACAAACACCATGCTATAATTTTGACAAAACCTCATTGGCTGAATGACATCTGGTCATCATTATCTTACATTTTAATTTGATCCAGTCAAATTCTTTACCAATAAAGAAAGACATACTAAAATGTGTAATTACTTAAAGATTATTGACCAAAGTTGCAGGTCACCTGGGTATTCTATGCATATATATACACACACTGAACAAAATGATAAACAACACTTGTTTTTGCCATCATTTTTCATGAGCTGAACTCATCTAAGTCTATGTACACAAATGGCCTTTCAAATATAAAATCTTAATATAAAGAATTACAGCAACAACTTTTTTATTTATTTATTTTAGTTCAATTTTCTGAGAAAAGATCTTTTCCCTAAATCATGCAGCCCTACTTTGTGTCATCACTCACCACATTCATCATCTGAATGTCACCCTCACAATAGCCAAATCACAATAGATGCCAAGCAGCTTTAAAGGAATTGTTCATCTGAAAATGAAAATTCTTTGGGGAAAAAATAAATAAATAACAGATAAAATTGTCTTCCACCACAGACCATATATTTCTCAGTTAAGCTTCATAGGTTTAGGGTTTGTCCTGCATTGTATTTTTTTGTGTACTGATGGTGCAAATCTTGGGGGTTGTTACAAACCGATGATATTACTTTTCTAAACAGTTGGACTTATTATATGACATGTGGATAATAAAACAGTCCAATTGATTAAAAAAAATCCCTTAACTTTACAGTAAATGAATGACCACAGCTATAATGTAGCTCACACAAAAATTATATCGGTATATCAACCGATATATGTTTCATTTTCAATGTCATCGTTATCAGCTCAATAAGAAAATTTGGCCGATATCTTAAAGTTGATAAATAATGGACCATTTCCTTTAGTTGAGATGCTTTTGAATTGCTTGAAATGTGATTGGAATCACTTCAAAAAAGGAAAATAGAGTTAAGCGCAACATGTACCTTCAAATAGGCGGCATAAAATGATAACATTATAATTGTGTGCTTGGGACATGGCTTTTAATGGTGAGACTTCTGTTTTTGTAATGTCTGGTTGGGCAAATCAAAAAATATAGAAGATGCTTGTCAAAGGCAATAATAGTGTTGGTTGTGAAGTCATAACGTAAAATGATCAAAGTTCAAATCCGGCTTTTGCCGAACTTGCTCCTCTTTCTATGGAAGCTCGTTTCCGCCAAAGAAAAATTTTTAAAGAAAATTGCGATTTTTTATGTCATAAGTACAAAGTCGGAATTGCGAGAAATAAACTTCATATCTCGCAATTCTGACATATTTTCTCAGAATTCAATTCAATTGTGAGTTAGTCCAATTCTAAGGAATTTAGAGACTTTATAACTCAGAATTTCAACTTTTCATCTCACAATTCGGACTTTATAACACAAGCTTAGCGACTTGTATCACGCACTATGTGAGAAAAGTCCGAATTGAGAGATAAAAAGTTGCAAATTTTGTGTTATAAAGTCAGAATTGTCAATAAAAACTCAAAATTGTGAAGAAAAAAGTCTCTAAGTTCCTTAAGAATTGGACTCTATAACTCAATTAACAACATCACATCTAAAACCAAACACTATAGCTGTTCCAGACACGCAGAATCAATCATAACAGGCAGTACGCATTATAAACACGACCAGTCAGACAACTTACAACACCAGTGGTTCAGAGGGACGCGGCCCTAAAACACACATGATGAATGACTTTAGAGAACCATGATTCATCATTCTGTTCCCCGCAGAATCAAACCAATTACATGAGGAGATGATTCCCTCTATTTTTGTACAGTGTGCTGTAAAAATAGTTTACAGTGTGCTTGACACTGCATGATCAAACAAGGCCTTGAAGATTAGGCAGATATTATAAAAACTGTCTCAATCAACAACTGAAATCATCTTGTTTTTTTACTAATGCAATGGAGGCAGAAGCTGTTCTCATATTTTCTGTTAATTGGGTAGTTAATTGAAATAGCTGATTACAAATTAAAGCAAACGAGAAGAAAAATAATTTGCATAATGACAATTTTTGCTAAAATAAACATCAAAAGAAGCTCACAAACAATTAAATATTCAACGAGACATGACCTACTGAGTAATGTGACCAGACTTCACAAGATAAGTAATATCACATGCTTAGAGGAATAATTCACAAGGAAATGTAAATTCTGTTATTGTTTATTTATATTTTTTGAAACTTTAATGGGGTTTCTATAAAACATGCAAAAAGAAAAGAATATTCACTGTCTTTTCCACATATAATGACAGATCATTGTGACCACCAAACTTTTGTGAATACTTTTCAGCAAAGACACATTAAATCGATCAAAAGTGATAGACATTTGTTATTAGCACTTTGTGATCAGTTATGACATATGCAATAACCATAATGAGTCATAAGTAATTATTCTTTGAAAAGACATAATTCATTGTAATCATTGATTGTAATTACATTTTTTAATCTGAATGTGAAAGAGATTTCAGAGGTTTAGTGGAGGAGCAGTTTCATTTGACACATGAAATAGAGTATAAAAAATGGCATTTTCCATTTTTTGGGTTAAAGATCCTGTGCTTAATGTGTGCTTGTGGAATGTTTACTCAGTCCAATTTGAATCAGCTCATTTATTTTAATAGTTTAATTACGTATCCAATATTCACCAGTGGGCCTGTCCTAAACTCTCGTACAAATAATTAGACAGGCAGCACTTAAAGCATTTGCTGTTTTTAGTATTCAGATTTGTTGCAAATGATGCCAACATTTTTCTAAAGCAGGTGTCAATCATGTCTATACGCCTGGATTCGAGCAGCTTCACTACGTTCTTCCATGAACATAACAAATAAACAGAGACAGTTTGACAGTATATCTCTGATTCTCTGTGGGCTTTAAAAGAACAGAAATCCTCTTATCATTCTTGCATCTTCTGATGCAATGCATTTGAAATCATAAGCAATTGAGTATCAACTGCAGCACAATACATGGAGTTAATGCTGAAACCGGTCTACAATAGTGCCGGTCTTAAAGCAGACTTTGTTGATGTTGGAGGGCATCACTGTATTAAAGAGGTCTATTAAAAACACATCATGTAATAAATTACTAATCTGTAAATCTACATTTGATGTAGAAATTTTGATAAAAATGCGCTAAACTTTGGAATACGCCTTTCCCGCAAACAGACGCATCATATGACGTAGCCCGAGGAAAACAAATGAGCTTGCGCGCGCATTCTCATTGTTGGGTGTTGATGTAGTTCGAGCAGTAGTGAGAGACAGAACGTTTTAGATCGAGTTTTAGAGAAGCCATAATGGTAACTTATTGTGTTTGTGCTTGTTGCACGAATTCCAGCCTGTCAGGACATCATATCCATCATTTTCCTTCAAGGAAAAACAAGGCTTTTTGGTTCTTGGGTTACCACACACACTCTTTTGTTTATTTATTTGTTGTTATGGCATGGTCATTTAGTAAATGTAGAGATGGTGCTAACCAGCTGGATGAACTGCATAATCACTGTCAGTGTAGAATATGAGAAGACAATATGTTGCTGGCTTAAATTAGAATATCTAAATGGATGTTTAATCAAGAACAAAGTCAAATGTATGTTTGCTAAAGCAGATTTATTACAAAACACCAAGGTACTAGCCATACAGTAGATGAACCAGCGATGTAGCCACGGTGCTAACTACATTTACTCCACCAAGTCACTTGCCCTATTCCGCCACTGGTTTTCTCGACACCACAACTCTAACGTTACTTCTCTCCTCTGCCCATTATTCCTCCCCCGATCTCCTACTGACTCTGATCTGCCTCGGAGGCTCATAATTATATGTCTGTGGGCCATCATAGGCATATTCGTCAACATCTACAGAACGCGGTTTCATCGTTGGCATCCATTGTAACCTGAGCCTGAACTTGAACAGACTCCCTCTGTGATCGTCACTTCCGGTTAGTGCTTCGTAGACGCGGAGCTTATTCGTCACAATTTTTCTCAAAATATCGTTAATGGCTAAATATATATTTACTCAGTTAAGAAAATCTAGTTGTTTTATCATCACATACACTATGCAATATAGTGGTGTCCAACTCTGCATGTTGCTCTTTAAATGCTTTTTAGGGGTTCAAGCATGTAGCACTGAAACCCTATTGTAATTAATTGAATTTCCAGGGATCAGCATTCTCCCCTAAAAGTGATCGACCAGACCATACCGTAAGTCCTAGAGACTTGAAACTTTGAGGGTTGCCAATACCCACTGCATTTACAACATCACCAAGGCTTGCCCCAATCAGCCTGATGGGGGCGCTACAGAAAAAGTGCGTAATCGCTCATACCTCCTGAACTGTCGATGTAGGCTCAAGTGTCATATAACTTAACTGTTATTTTAGTCGTAAAAAGAGTGTGCTTTTAAAGTTTATGATTAAAATGTATTAAAAAATACAGATAAATTAGGAATGACCTCAAATTTATTGAGGTAATACAGACATTTACTCAGTAGCCTTTTCAGGACAAATACTGCATGATGCAACATAACACTGCACTCTTCAAGTAACAACAAAATATGGTTATGAGCTTTAAACTCTCCAGTAATATAAATTATATTAGTTTATATAAGTTTAAATAAAGTCACACTTTGTCTCTCACAGAGTTTGCGTCGCTTTTGTCCTGTGTGTTGTCCGCTTTTGTGTGTGTGTGTGTGTGTGTATAGAAAGACGCGTGAGTGAGAAAGAGACGGAGGGAGAGTGGGGAAATACAAGTGAAAGAATACACTGCGTGTTTTGAATAGTGTAAAAAAATGAAACGCAGTAAGTGGCGGCGAATTAGTCAATGTGTGGAAAACGCTGCATTAGTGACGTGCGAACTTCTCGGCTTGGCACTGACGGCTTATCAGCGTTCGAGTTTCTTAACTTTTTGCCGACGAAGGAGAGCCGAAGAGCCGCTTCGCCATCCTTTTATTGTTTTGATTTCATCATTGTAGCTGAAATGACGGGTTGGGGAGTTGAGTCGCCAGATTTGCTTCCCCCGGTCTGCATTTTCACCATACGTTCTTCTCCCACACAAAAACAACATTTTAAACCAAATATGTAAAAAAAAGAAATTCCGCATTAACACTAGATTCCACGTTAATTGGCCAATTCCGCAATTCCGGAAATCATAGTGCCCTACATATATCACTGGAATCCTTGGCCCAACAATAAAAACGGCACGTCTTGGATTCAAACGTCACTCTGGCGAAATTTTCGGGTCTTTTGGAATCCCAGTCAGAACTGTACTGTAATCAAAAACGTACTTTCGCAGACTTTTTAGCTCAACCTCGATAACTATCATAAAGTTCTAAAACATATTTCCTAATTAAAATGTCTGTTTTAGCTGTAAAATGTCTTTTTTTTCCATCTAGGCAGTTACATCCTAGCTAAATAAAACAATACCTTTTACCTTCAAGTCCTTAAATCTTGCAATTTCTTGGTAATTGTTTGCACGAATTACTGAACAATTTCTGAGTGACAATTGTTTCTACACCATTGTTTTTCAGTGTACAGTGTGTTCATTGGGGGAAACGTTCATTGGGGAATACGTTTCAAGACAGGGTGCAGTTTCCAACTGACTTCCACAGTTTGCTGGATAGTCCATATTCATTCGATTTATATTTCCACTTGAGCTTGATTAAGCTCGACATGTTTACAAAGCGTTCTTGGCCCAGGAGTTCCCATCACGGTTGGCTAACTGCTGGTACAATGCGTGTAGTGACATCGGCTCTCAGGATTGGTCACTTGTCTGTTGCCTGGTTACCAATTTCTCTTTAGATTCCAGAGCGCGCTATTTGAGCAAAGTAAACACGTTATTAACAATACCTGACCATTCTCCTTAACAGGGTTGTTATTTACATCTCATACAGTCTGTAAGCGCTTGACTCACCAAGGCAACGAACTGACGCATTTGAATTACATTCGAAAGAGCTCTGTTATAAGCTCCACAGTGGAAAACGAAACCAATTAAGCAATGAAATGGTTTGGCTTGACAGTGGAAAAGTGGCTAATGTTATAATAACCATTCAAACATTGTTCAGGTTCTTAGTTTAGTTTCAGTCCGATTAATTTGCAGCTTTAAAAATTTCAACTTTTCTTGCAGACACACATAGACACAAAATTACAGCTCAAAGCTGAGAGCACAGCACTTTGTGGGTGGACTTTTAGGATTAATAATTAATTGTGTCTGATGTTATTGGGGAATAGGTGGTTTCTTAACAGGGAGCAGACCTAGAGAAGTGTCGTCTCTAAGGCAGGGTCCAAAATTTGCGAGCCAAAATTAGTTTTGATGATAAAACCTTATTTTGCATTGTTATATAATACATAAATTCACAAAAGGTCTCATCTATTTTTCATGTATTTCTATTTTTCTACATGTAGTGGCAGCACATGACATGGATTTTGTGGACAAAAGTTGTAATCTTTTTGTTTCCCCTAAGAAATAAGGTTTCTCTTTCAGAAATGTCTTCATGGTATCAGGACTTTTGTATCATGTGGAGATTTTTACTCAAGAAAATATAAAAATAAATTACATATAAGCCAAAAAAAAAAGTGTACGTCATGTCATTGACATATTGGCTGAAAAAAACAAAACAAGATGTGATTAACAGTCTTAATGGTTTGAGTGTTTGGTTTCTAAAAGTTTTTGGAATTTCACTAGTTTCATACTCTCAGCAGCCAATAATTTACTGCACAAAACCATTTATTTTACTCGTAAAGTAGGCACAAGCAAATCGTTATTTGCCTTTTATTTCCAACTGAACATAGAACTTTACAAAATGGTGAGCAAATTTCATTTCTACCACTATATCTACTATACTAGTATATGTTTTAATATCTACTTGCAGTGTTTCCCAGAATGCCATTATATAGATCGCACTGGTCAATCAATTTTTTATAATTTTCACTAGCTGTTTCCATCCGAAGTTGCGAATTTAACATAAGCACAAAATTGGAATATAGTATATAACATTTGCGATTTTCGTTTCAGTAAATCAAGAGAGAACAAAATTATCACTTCCTGACGCTAAATATTACTAAGAAAAATGTATATAACAATTTATGATATCTCATAAATTACTTGCACCTCAGAACACGCAGACAAAACGCAATAAAGTTATCTTTCTTTGGAGGCAGATGCTGCTGTTCGGGAACTCAGTCGTGTTAGACAGTTTTGGGAGGGAATTATAGTAAACCACTTTGACAACAGACTTTGCTCAACCATTTTAAAACAACTAGAACAACAAATGCAGATGCTGTGCAACGACAACGAGACCGGTCCACTGGCTAGTCCAGTTATACCGTCCCATCACAAAGTCTTTTTTATGCGCGTTGAGGAATTAATTCGGTAAATGTGGTTCCATTGTTGTTTATGTGTTAAGTTTCTCTGAAAAAAGTTTCTGACTCAATTGAGTGCACAAGTTTTTAAAGCAGCGCTCAGTAAGACTGGGAACTTCTTTGCGGTTTTCTGGCAGGTTTCTCTCTCGAGCTCCCCCTACAGTTTCGGAGTATATATATATATGAGAAAACTGTCGTAAACTCGTTGTCAACTCCCCCACCCCTCCCTCCCATCTCGTTCAGGCCATGTGCATTTGTTTTCGAGAAGCCGGCGAAGCAAACGGAGCCATGTCCACTGTGGACATGTCCACTGTGGAGGTGTCCACTGTGGAGGTGTATGATTCTCAGAACAATATTATACAAATGTTGAGATAGTATTTTTATAGTGTTAGCAAACATAATCATTAACATTATGGTGAAAAACAATATTATAAGAAATATTTCCGCTATTTATTTATTTTTGGTTTAGCCTACAGCTACTTAGATTAAGCATTATCAAAATAAATGTTACGTTACATTCTTCTATCATTTTTCTGGTGATCCGAGTTGTCCATCAAAACGATTGACCAAACAAAGTCATTTCTCATTTACTTATCGTTCTGCTTGTGTATATGTGGGTAAATAAATATAAAAAGTTGCATTATTAGCTAGCAGCTCTTGTGTCGGTTTATTCATTATATGTCAAGCCAGCTCAGTAACATGATATAACGTTACTAATTCTGAGGCTGACGACAAGGTAAACTAATGCATAATTTGTAGAATTTCATATCGATTTATAGGCGATCTGAGTAACACAAATAAAACCTGATAGAGTAACGGACAAAACACTACAGAAAACAAGCAAGTTTGTTTGCTAATGAAAATGCTAATAGCTAAGTTACAGTCTCTAGCGTACTAATAAGCCGGTAACAGACAGCAACCATAATAAAAAACAAACAAACAGACAATAGCAAACATCCCGAGGTCACAATTACAAGAATTACAAACATTAAACACATTTTATTATAAAGATACTTAAAATTGCAACAGCAAGAAGGCCAGATCAGCATCGGTTTTGCAGGCTTCGCTTTCTTTCAGTTCTCTCCATTCTGAAAAAGCCGATCCAATATTCACTCTCAGTCTGACTTCTCGCTCGGTCAGTCTCCCGTTTTCTCTTTCTTTGTTCCTCTGACAAAGACTTCCTAGCTTTCTTCTTCTTTTTTACATCGAAAACTTGAAGAATTCTATATCTAGCGTTTTCTTATAGCTAGCCGGCTCCTGGATAGATGGGGGCGTGTACGCATGCGTGTGCGCGTATAGTGCAGTAAAGCAATTCGTTACCTCACGAGACCGTGAGATCACACGATACTTCCTAACACTGAGGCCGGCAGCCCGCCGGCTCAATGTTGCAAGGGTGGTTTTGCGGCTCATAGGCACCAGGGGGTGCGAGACGACCACCATTCAACACGAAATCAGTGATATAAACATTACAATGACTCCAAAGCTGTACGGTTAAGGTAAAAAAGTTACTTAGTTCTGCTTTAATGATCATTTTGAGAATATAGATGCATTGGCGGGGAAGTGTTTATGGAAAAATATGGAAATATGGACATAAATTATGGAAAATTCCATCAATTGCAGGGGAAAGATTTGTTTAGCTTAAGTCCTGAGTTCCGTCAAACACTGCACAAACATAAGATTAGTCTTGAAGGCATGTGAACATCGATTTTTTTGATAAATTCATGAAACTGCCTCTGAAGCCAAAACAGTAACTATGCATGTGTTATATAATTATAGACTGCATGCCTGAATATTACTCTGATGAGAGCTAACACTGAAAATAGGTCAACAGATGGCTGTGGTGTGGTCCAGGTACACGGTCGTCATTACTGGTGAATATACAGTAGAGGTGTAGTTTGCCTCACATAAGTCAGTTTAACAGAAAATTATAACCAAGAAAACTCCACCAAATTATTTGTACTAGACACAAGATCTTATTGCGGCAGCCAATTATTCATTGCTCACTTGACTTGATATTCGCCGATCAGTAAAAAACAGGCTTAATCACTGACCACATAAACAGGAACATGATCAGAAGATGGCCAGTGTCCAGTTCCTGCACAGTCAGTAGCTGGAAGAGAAAGGTAGCTGGCATATGTCACCATATTGGATACGCTTCTCAGATTGAGAGCCTTTTCGCAGGAATAATCTCTCTACAGAAACCAAGGACACGACTGTATTTCTCAGAGCCTTCACAACTTCACTAAGCAAGCATTAGACTGCATGATCATTTCTGTGTGGCCTAGTTTCAGTCTCTGATGTGTCTTGAAAGCTTCAAGCAGATCCAGAGGCAGTGGAACAGAAACACACACACACTCACACATGTCCATTTAGTGGAAAGCACTGTGGAATTGAGGGTTCGCCCTGTAAAAGGAATCTCTGTGACAAGCTGTGTTTTTAAGTGCATTTCATCTCTGTTTGCATGAAAAGTCCCAACTGTAGTCTGTTTGAGAACCTACTAGTATTTGATTTCTCTGAATACAGGCTGGCAAGTGGTCTGGCACTTTGCTGCCAATGTAAAATCTCTCTATTTTACGCAGTCACAAAAGGGAAGAAATCACCGGCACTAAAAGGGGAAGTTAGCCGTCATTCAAATGTACACTCAGTAAGCAACTAAAAATACAGTTACAATTTGCACTAGTAGACTATATATATCTCTAGTAATTTACTAATTGGTGTTGTTTGCGAAGCAAAGCATCAGACTGCACGTCTTGTGCTCTTAGCAATGGATGATTAATTGAAATAAACTAGGGATGCACCGATATGACAATTTTGGCCGAATACCGATAACCGATAATTCCCTATATTTGAAAGCCGATAACCGATATTTTGGCCGATAAATCTAAATCCAAATTTTTAGACAATTTTTTAATTTCCTCATTTAAAGCCAAGATACAAACACAATTATGATGTTCTTATTGTGATGTTGTGTAGCCGATATGACAGACTTGCGCTGCACATTTTGCACTTTAACTGGATTTTCCTTTTTTAAAGTGATTTCAATCGTATTTCAAGCAATTTAAAAGCATCATGTTGAACAGTGCACATCTAAAGTGCCTCAGCTCAAGGAAATAATACATTAATTATCGGCTTTTTGATATCGGCTAAATGTTCTTGTTGGGCCGATGAACGATAACATAAAAAATTATCATATATCGGCCGAGACCGATAATGTGGCCGATATATCGTGCATCCTTAAAATAAATGATTACTTGGATAAAAGTGTCTGCTAAATGACTTAATGAAATGTCACATATTGGAATGTGATATTCTGACATTAATCAACATGAAGGTCACCATGCGAGCGTGAACATTGACTGAGTTGACTTGAACATTTTTGATCCAGATTGAAGTTGCAATGCCTGTTCTTCTCTATTGTGATGTTTATCTGAGTGAAACGGCTTCTGGAACAAATGCAGGGCGGGGCATGATTTTGCCTGTGGGGAATTGATTGGATGGTTGTGGTTTGTAATTGGTGGAACATGTGATTGACAGCTTGCCCTCATCATCAGAGAAGAGATGAGCTGCAAGAGGGAGGGAAAGTTATTGTGATTCAAGATTATGAGACATGAATTAAAAAAAATTTCACATGAATATTGCAACATTCCATTGAAAATAAGAATTCTGAATTTTGATTTCATGGTGACAAAGAAAAAAGTTCAAAAGATAAATTCTAAGAAGATTGTGAAAAATTTCCTGAAGCACAATTCCTGTGTTAAAGGACGAGTTTGGTATTTTACAATTAAATCCCTGTTTTAAGATCGTTTCTGAAAAAATGGAATGGTTAAGATTGTTTTTTAGACAGATGCTGATGTCCCGAGAATTTTCAGTTTCTGTGGTTGTAAATACTGCAATTAAATACTGCAAAAAGATGTTGGTATAAACTAATAGCACAAACATGATGCATTGATGCAGCATTTAAACCAACACCACAGTGAGAAGCTCCAGTCACATCCATCTACACGTATTATTAATAGGCCAAACCACATTGATTGCGGCAATCAGATCACAAGGTGTTACAGAACCAGGTATTTTATTCATTTTACTCTCTCTAAAATATCTAGATGGATTTTTCATAAATATAATTTGTTGATTATTGTGGCATATTTTTCTAAATGAATTCAAGAGTTAACTCTTGCAAGTGTAATGATACAAATTATAAGAAATATTAATGTGAATTGGGGTTGTCACATACTGGAATTTCTAACTTTCTATACCTTGAAAAATATTGATATTTTGATTCCACTGCCATATATACTCAACAGCTTTACAGAAAATCATGGTGTCACTGTTTATAACATTTCAATATCTTCAAGCTCTAAAGTCACATTTAGCAGATTAGAGCTAAACGATGATATAGTTCACATTTTGCAATGATGCAAGCGATACAAAAATTGAGATATGCTATTCGAGATATGGTCCTTTAAATGCATGCTATGGATGCAGATAAAGTTGCCCATACTTATAGCTGGGTTATAATACAGTTATCATATATCTTTGAGATTTGCAGTACTGTATTACGCAGATAAATTTGAATATATATGGGTATAAAGTTTTATATATCCCAGATTTGCTATATAGTATTGTTTGTATGCAAGTATAGAGTATGTACTCGGGTAAGTAGGATGTACAGTATTTATAGTACAATGTTGACGTTAACTCACTGTCAGTTGAGAAAGAGGTATCCTTTTGACAAACATTCAATATTTCCTGATCAAGCCAAGAATCTGCCATTGAGATTAATGTGAACGTGTATAGGTAGCTCTCTCCATGTGTTTTAAACCCAACTACTGAGTAACCAGGCATCA
Source organism: Hybognathus amarus (assembly GCA_030378365.1). Classification (NCBI taxonomy): domain Eukaryota; kingdom Metazoa; phylum Chordata; class Actinopteri; order Cypriniformes; family Leuciscidae; genus Hybognathus; species Hybognathus amarus. The sequence goes on from JAQIUQ010003105.1 coordinate 36,804, forward strand.
TGATCAAAGATCCAATGGGGATGGTAGTTCACTGCTTAACCCTCAAAGCTTAAAAAAAAATAGATCTTTGACCACTAGGCTACAACTCCACCACATGGTTTATGATCCCATACTAGCACATAATTGTAGTGTAGAACAAAGCTAGATGTCCTAAATACTCTCCACAGTATCAGCAACACACAGGTCTGGATATCTGGCATCCAATGTTCTTATGTTCAAGTAAAAGGCACAGCGGTTCATCTCACAAACCCAACAGTGCTGTCTGGGAGATATGCACAACTCGTCTTGCAGAGGGAGAAGAGTGCTTTGAAGTGCCGACACACAGTTCCCAGTGATTAAACTGGATTTGACAGAAGTTTAAATTAAATATCTAGCCAGATTCAGAAAAGAAAGGACATCTTAAAGTCGTATCTGAGAGAACAGCACGATAAATAGAGAATAGAATATGATAGCAAGAGAAAAATAAATGCAGTTAAATAGTACTCTCTTTTTTTTTGGCTGTAAAAGAAACTTACCTCTACAAATATGAAGCATGGTATGATGGAGTAACTACGGTGTGTATTATCTGAAGCCATTTTGCATCAACTCAGTCTACGTTCCACAATTGGAAATCTAGAGGAGAAAGAAGTAAAAAAAAGTCACAATTAATAGAGCATTTAATAAAAATCATGAATTTACAACCTGTGAAATGCAGACAATTAAAACTGGATAAAGATTGTGAAGAAACAAGAAATAGTAATCGCCAATTTTACTCACATTTTTTCTTTAAAATACAAATTCACAAACTACTGTTCAAACATCTGGTGCATCAAAAACTTTATATACATTTAGCAAAGACTGCATTAAATTGATAAAAGAGACAACAAAGACATTAGTGTTACAAAAGTGTTCAAATAATTCTTTTGTTTTGAACTTTGAAGAACCCTGAAATAATCTGTTTACACAAAATGCTGCATCATATCAGCATATTAGAATGATTTCTGAAGGATCATGTGACACTGAGGACTGGACTGGAGTGATGATCACTGGAATAACCAACAATATATTAATTATATAATATATTCAAAGAAAACAATTATTTTAAAGGAGCTGTATGCAACAAATTTATTTTAATTAATCATAATTTTTTTCCTGATATGAAACTAAGAAATCATGTTCATTTCAAATACTTATATCACTGACAACAGTAGTCCAGCCAGGATATTTTCATTTAAAAAGTGATGTTGATGTTGTCATGTTGTGTTTTGTTTCTGACGCGCTGACCCTCCACCGATCTACCAATAACAGATTCAGTAGTGTTGCGACATTCGGGTTGCCAGCTCTTCTCTAGTTACCACAGCTGCAGAAACAAACGTGTCGGAATCGGATAAAAAGAAATTAACAGTTAAAAATCCAGTCCAGCGAAACCAAAAAAGCTCGATATAAATCCGAATAAATCAAGGATCTGTATAGGAGATGCCTTTGAAAAAAAAAAACTCAGGGTGTAGGACTCATCAGTTGAGTCAAGGGGGGTTTCAACACATTCTCATCCTTTGGCATCATATAGGTGATGCCATATGACATTTCGTCGAAATACTACGCACATGGCACCCTTTAGCGTCAATATAACACGCACTGTTATGGGTAGGTTTAGGTCTGGGTAGGGTCTGTGTCTCATATTGACGCTAAAGGATGTCAGCCACCTATATGACGCCTTGGGTTCTGCGTGTTATATTGATGCTAAAGGGTGCCATGTGCGTAGTATTTCAACGAAATGTCATATGGCATCACCTATATGACGTCCAAAGGATGAGAACGGGCTTGGGGTTTACACCGCTCTACAGTAATTTGAAAGTGATTCCAGTACCAGTTTCGGCCACAATATGGCTCCTTTAAATTGTAAAAAAAATTCTGAGAAACCCTATGACTTGGCCATGCAAATTCTCCTCTGGGTTTTAGGACTACAAAACTTCACAGCTCTACTGCATTGACTACTTGCATTTCAGTATTCTGACCAAAACTGTGCGAGTGAGAGGCCGTAAACTGTTAATATTGTACTGCAAAAGAGTTAAGCTAAATCATAAATGTCTTCAAATGAATATATGCAACAACGAAAAACAAATAGGAGTTCGTAACTAGGGTTGTGTATCGTTTGAATTTGAACGATTCTGATTCTGATTCCTTGTTCCATTCCGGTACTAACGATTCTCATTCCAATTCTTTTAAGAAGCAGGGTCAAAAAGTTTAGCAAACCTTGCTAACCAACGGCCTTTTTGAAGGAAATACTCCTTCTGTCACAAATAGTCCTTTTGTCACAAATTTTGCATTTTGCAGAGATTTCGTTATTTTTTAGAAAAGTGAAGACACACTTTGGACCGCCGACGTAAGCTAATCATGTTCGACTGCGTTATGCCAACACTTCCGGTAGACGCTTCTTCGTTGGTGTTGTTCAGCGGTTTCATCTTCCAGTCGGCGGACTGTGAATATCGAAACTAGGAATCGAAATTTGAACTTTTGAACGATTGCAGGAAAAACTAAAAGTTAGTCCCGGTTCCAATCGATACTCGATTCTCAATACCCAACCCAATTCGCAACAAATGCCGAAATTGAAGGGCATCCAGTCAGTGGAACAGAAACAGAACAAAGACCGAATGACAGAGAAAAGACTTTAACTGTGTAAGATTCTCATTAGAGAAACACAAGGTTAAATACAAAGACACTCTTTCTGCTTTTCTTTTCATACATTAAACATACACACAAAAAACAAACAGACAGAAACATTTTACACAGGAGATTCATTAAGCAAATGTGATGTCTCCTAGGGCAGCAATTAAATCAGAAATATGCATTATTTTGTTTAAAAATATTTTCTCCTATCCCAGCTTAATATTCAGTAAGACGCATTAAGTTTATTCTCGGAAAAGTATAAACACTGGCATTGTGACACTATCTAAATGTTGCTCTGGTTGAACGTTTGAACCAGCCTAATGCAACAACTAATGCCATAGGTTTGGGGTGGAAATATTTCTGACCTGTTTCCACCCGGTCCCCACATGCCTTTGATGGGATATCTATCCATGAAAAGACCAGGTGTAAATGCCCTCCTCAAAGCTTACAAGACAGATTTAAACCCCATCACTCAAACCACTTCAGGAGGCGGTCTGGAAACTCATTCCAGACCAAACTGGACAAGTGGAGATGCATCTGGTTGTTGATACCATGTACTGTGTGATTTTTAATCCTCCCACAATGTTAAAAAATAAACGTGTGAGCGAGAGCAAGTTTTAGGCTTTATGGCGTCTAAGATATGAACTGTTGCGGACGCTTCGACACACAATCATCTTCATTAAAAAGTAATTAAACTAAATGATCTTACCAGTGCTGATGCCTCTCTCTCTCCTATTGCAGTCTTTGTTCTTGAAATTAGCTGATGATAGATAAAATGAAGTTCATATCTGTTGCTTTGGTTGACGTGAACTCAAATTTGCATACAGCAGATTTGCAAATGGATCTATTTTAACAAATTAGATCAGTTAAAAAATGCATTAAATGACAGGTGTAAATGGGCCCTTTGAAGTAACCGATGGAAGAGGACAGAGGAGACTGTTTGGGACAAAATATGTTATTGGGTAGTTTGTTTTTTTTACTACGACAAGCTGAAATGAAAACAATCCGAAATGAAATAGCAGTAACATGGCTATTTTTAAGATGTAAGGAGTAGAAAGTAGCCTACAGATAATTGCGTGAAAATGTAAGGAGTAGAAGTAAAAAATCGTTTGAAAAATAATTACTCCAGTAAAGTGCAGATCCCCAAAAATGTGTGTTTGGACAGAATATGATACAGAGTTGTTTATTAAATTCATAAAAGACCAAATACAGGAATACTGACTTCTAAACCTCAAAGAAATGCCACAATCAAGACCTCAGAGCAGAAATAAGTAAGTAAACACCTCACATGTGCCGCTCACAGCATAAGGCTCTTTCCTTGCCATTAATGCTTGGATAGCATGTCTACATCTCTTTACATTAATAATGACAATAATAATTTCTAGAGTGGTGGCTGTGATATATATAAATCTAACAACGTCTGTTTCCATATTATATTATTATTAAGGGACAGAGAATATATGATTTTATCTTCTTTCTGCTCCCTTTTGCACATGGGTATGTAAATTATGTAAAGAAGAAAATTAAATGAAATATTTTGTTTTTACCATGGAGCAAATAAACCAAAAAAAATGATTTTTGTAATGACTGATCGCGTAAGAGGAAAAAATTACGTTAGTCGCATAACATCGTTTAAATTGAAACACCGTCATTTTGCAATAGTTTTCTATTGACGTTTAGAAAAACAATAGCCTCTATGCACGATCGCGTCCAGGTTTGTCTCAGTACGCCCAGTTACATCTGGTGCTGCGTCAGTATATGGTCAGAAGCCGCAAGCCGGTTTTGCGTTAGGTGGAGATAGTGTCAAATTACACTTGCTGTTTATAAAAACGTTGTTGATGTTAACAACACTATGAGGCAGTTAGCTGTCACACAAGAGTGAAAAAGAGAAGTTATTTAAATGATATATTTCGAGCTATATCAACAACTTTGAGGGTTAGTATTCTCTCATATCGTTACGAAATTCGACTAGCGAATCAGCGTTTCTAAAATCGTTGTCTCCGTTTCTGAGAAAACGGATTTTATTAAAGTTTTGCCTCTATACACTTGGCCTGCAGAACACGCTTCCGGAAGAAGAGACGCTGACTGAGATTCTTTCAGACAAAATATGGATTTAGATTTATTGGCCAATATCGGTTGTCGGATTTCAAATGTAAAGAATTATTGGTTATCTGTATAAGCCAAAATTTTCATTAATTACCAATATACTGAACCTTTTCTGCATTTAATCCTACACAACAGCAGGTAGGCTATAAAAATGAGAAAATAGACTTAAATCGGACAATATGTTGGAAACAAATATAACCTCTTTTACGGACATAACAGTACTAAAAACATTCGTACATAACTGTTACGAACATAACAGCACTAAAAACATTCGTACATAACTGTTAACATACTAAAACAAATGTTTAAAATTTTCTAGCAGAGGTTTTACCTACAGCAAAATTCGAACAAACTCAGATCGTATGATTCGCATCTCAGAGCGTATTCTTCATTCTACAGCAAGACTCAATGACAGCAAGAAAGTCCTACAAATCATATATTCAAACAATATGTCGCCCGAGCAAGTAAGTACTGTAGGATTTTTGACTAGTGCTACATGAATACATTTCACAATACCTGGATTTTGAGAGCTTGTCAAAGAGGCCGTCTGAAATGCAAGGTAGGAGCAGAGCAGTATCCCAAGGATTTCTGCAAGTCCTGTCAAAACACAGTTCACCGGACTTGAAAGAAGATCTATGAAGGCCACTTAAAATCAAATACACCTTCAGGAGAGGCGAAGCCCTAAAATTCCATCTTCACAAAGTACAAGCACATTGTCAGACGCAAGGCTTGAAAGTCTTACATTGCCAACAAGTCAGATGTTGTCTCTTGTTACAGTAGATCCCTTATTGATGGAAAACATAGCTGCATTCATCAAACAGATCCTTAAAGGGTTAGTTTCCCCCCAAAATGAAAAGTAGTCCATGATTTACTCACCATCAAGCCATCCTAGGTGTATATGAGTTTGTTCTTTCAGACCAATACAATCAAATTATATATATAAAATATGTCCTGGCTCTTCCAAACTTTATAAATGGCAGTGAATCGGTGTCTGTCTTTAGTCAATCAAATAGTTTTATCATCTATTCATGATAAAACTGCTCCACATTGTTACAGGGGTTAATAAAGGCCTTCTGAAAGAGAAGTGATGCGTTTGTGTAAGAAATCGAAAAATCACAAAAACTTTATCAACGAAAATACTAGCTTCCAGAAGACAGCCTACGCAAGTGAACTTAACGACAAATATATCCAATACTTTTCCTTGTCTTACTTTTATTTTGGCACTTCATTTGGCAAACAAGAACAATGCAGGGTTTTGTTTTGAAATATTCTGTGAAGCTCTGAATCACTTTATTTAATAAATATGAACACAAACAATGATGCAGCATTATTGTATTCATATTAGGGATGCACCGATATGAATTTTTTTGCTGAAACAGATAATCGATAATATTTTTCTATTTGAAAGCCGATAACCAATATATTGGTCGAATAAATCTAAATGCAAATTTTATTTAATTTTTGGCAAAACTCTCAACATTAAAATCCATGTCCCAAACACACAATTATAATGTTCTCATTATAATTTTGTGCAGCCTATTTGACAGAACATGTTGCACTTCAAACTGTATTTTCCTTTTTGAAGTGATTCCAGTAATATTTTTAGCCATTCAAAATCATTATGGTGAACAGTGCGCATCTGAAGTGTCACAGCTAAAGAAAATTAGAGCCCAATCGATATGGATTTTTGGGGGGCAGTGTCAATACCGATATTAGGGAGTAAAATAAGCCTGGTATCGATATATTGGCCGATATTATTTATGTGTATATTATAATAAAGTAGCAATATTATTTATGTGTATATTATACAGTAGTAGAGTACAAAGTCTAGACACACTTTCCCATCTGTGTGTCAAAATGGCCCAATATAAAAGGTTCTAATTATATAAATTATTGGAATGTTGCTTGATGTAATGTATTAGCAGAATGGGCAGACACAGACACTGCCAGACACTGTGTCTACACCGGACGCGGCCGTTGTTGCTCGCGTCACAACAGCAGTTTACCCTGGACACGACAAAGCACCCGTTACAATGCATTTGTTCTTCACATCAGTGCATCACAAATAGAAATATAGCTGCGAGCAGCGACTGCGCGGCCCAAGCCGGTGGCACCGCAATCCCGATGGCGGTACCGCCGGCTTCAGGCCCTCCATCGCTGCTCGCAGCTATATTTATATATATATATATATATGTATACATATATATATATATATATATATATATATATATATATATATATATATAATATATATATATATATATATATAAAGCCGGTGGCACCGCCACCTTGGTGCCTTTAGGGTTATTCTGCACGACGTGCAAAAGCGTAACCCCTGCTTTGGAATACATACTAGTATGTATTCCACAATTGGAATACATACTAACATACTAGTCAGAACTGAATAGTTGATATCTGAATGACAGATCACCATAGAAGTCAATGGAAAAAATGTGACTAGTAGTAACAAAAGAATAGTTACTAGTCACCATTGAAATAAGTACTAGTGTCTAATGAATAAGTACTAGTATCTATTTAATAGGTACTAGTATCTAATGAATAAGTACTAGTAACTAATTAATAAGCATTGGTATGTAATGAATAAGGACTAGCATCTAATGAATAAGTACTAGTATCTAATAAATAAGGACTAGTGTCTAATGAATAAGTAATAGTATCTTAAAAAAGGTACTAGTACCTAAAGAATAAACACTAGTATCTAAAGAAAAGGCACTAGTATCTAAAGAATAAGCACTAGTAGCTAATGAATAAGTACTAGTACTTAATGGAATAGATACTAGTATCTAAAAAATAAGTACTAGTAGCATGAAAATAGAGACTAGTAGGTTAAAATGATTAAATGTTAAAACGGTTTGCCATACTCTATCTGTCGTTTCGACTAGTCACAATTACGTTACAGATATCTTAAATGATAATACAAACTATCCAAAATGTAATTACGACTAGAAAGACGTTGTTGATATCTACAATGTTAATTACGAATAGTCAAACTTAGCTTTTAAATGTTAAAAGGGCTTGCCATACAGAAGTGTAGGCTCAGAGAGACACTCAACATTTTCAAACCAAAATATCTGACTTTCTGTGGGTCCTAGCTCATGAGTGTAAATTAGAAAGTTGTCCGGCTTGAGGAGAATATATGAATATATGAAACGATGAGATCAACATGTGTACTGAGTTTCATATTATTACATGCAAGCGTGTTTGATTTATGGACCAAGTTTTTGGACCCCGTTCCAGGGGGCGCTGTCTAGCCCCCTTGCCACACCCGGGTACCATCTTCAGCCCGGCTCTGATGGCTGTGGGATCTGACCTGTGTGCAAAGTTTCAAGAGTTTTCAAACCCATTAAGGGCCCCAAAAGCCGCTAAGAGACTCAAAATCATCAAAAAAAAGGAATGTTAAAGTTTGATGCGTTGCTATGGCAACATTATCTTAGATATTGAATAATGCTTTCACAGCTCTTCATCTGGCGTGTGTTTACATTATACAGATGAAGTTTGAAGCAAATCGGGTAAAAGTAAGAGTGTGATTTCAAAGCATTTTGAAAGTGAAACACTTTCTGCTGCCAGTTGGTGGCGCTATATATTTGACTCACAATAGTCACACGAACACACTGCTGAAGTTTCATCAAGATCAGTTAATGTATGCAGAAGTTTTAACACACTTCCTTTTTGATTTATTTACTTACTTTTTTGATTTATGGACCAAGTTAATTTAATTAATACACTAATTATATAAAACTATTGTCAATGCACTACAATTAAACAGGTTATATGCCTTTACTTATAAAAAAATAAAAATAAAAACTTATTTAAAAAATACCAGGCTTAAGAAATGTATTTACTTTAGCAGGCCAGACACACAGTGAAATGATTAAGCCCCCTCCCCCTACACACACACACACACACACACACACACACACACACACACACACACACACACACACACACAGACTGTGTGTCAAGAGACTCAAAGGCAAAGACAGGCCTAGGCTCAGAAAGAGCATGATCATATTCAAACTACAATATCTGACTTTCTGTGGGTTTGAGCTTATTATTGTTAATTAGAAAGTTGTTTGGCTTGAATAGAACAATATACACGGCAAGTTTTGTAACTGTCAGTAAAACTAACCAAGTTATAACACACTTTATGTGTCCTTTTTTAGTCAAAAAAATCCGCCACGGCCAAACCGTTCGAGATATCACAAATCCGTCCGGAATTTAGCATCCTCAATGTCTTGACTTCATGCACACCGAGTTTGGTGGTGATTGGTAACAGCATGGGTTGTAATTTGATGTTTTTCTAGGACATTTATTTAAAAAAAAAAAACATAATTCCCGACTTCTGTTTGAACTGTCGTAAAACTTAGAGCACGAAAGTTGTTTGGCCTGATGTGATCTATGAGTGTACCGAGTTTCATATTAATCCATGCACGTGTGTTTGATTTATGGACAAATGTTCGAATCCCTAAAAGAATGCATCCTAAAAGAATGGTAAAGTTTGATGCGTCGCCACGGCAACAGTTTCAAAGATATCAAGAATCCATTCATAGGTCTTCATCTGCCGTGTATTTACATTATACAGATGAAGTTTGAAGCAAATCGGGTAAAAATAAGAGGGTGATTTCAAAGCATTTTGAAAGTGACACACTTCCTGCTGCCAGTTGGTGGCGCTATAACTTTGACTCACAATAGTCACATCCATGTGATCGTCCTCTTACAGCGAACGCACTGCTGAAGTTTCATCCAGATCAGTTAATGTATGCTGAAGTTATGACACACTTCCTGTTTCACGTTTCTCGCCATAGTTTCGTTTCCTCGCCACGGCCAAACCGTTCGAGATATCAAAAATCCCCACGCAAACTTTCATCCTCAATGTCTTGACTTCACGCTGACCGAGTTTCGTCGAATTTGGATCAGAGCTCTAGGAGGAGTATTTAAAAGTTCATTGCGTGTGTTTTACAAAAAAACCTCAATAGCCGACTTCCTGTTGGGCTGGGGTAAAAAGTAAGAACGCGAGGTATAGATGAAATTCTGCTATCGACATGTGTACCGAGTTTCATATTATTACATGCAAGTGTGTTTGAGTTATGGACCAGGTGTTCGGACCCCATTCCAGGGGCGCTGACGAGCCGCCCTGCCACGCCCGGGTACCAGCTTCAGCCCGGCTCTGATGGCCGCGGGTTCTGACCCCGTGTGCAAAGTTTCAAGAGTTTTCGAGCATGTTAAGGGCCCCAAAAGTGCCCGAATAGTCGCTAGAAAAAAAAAATAAAAAAAAAAAAATAATAATAATAATCGGAAGGAAAACAATAGGGCTCTGCGCCCTTTCAGGGCTTGGGCCCTAATGAGGTATCAGTTTACTGTCGAAGATTTGTCATTTGCATCCAGTGTAGACATCACTGATTATAATTCGTTCAACTGTCTTTTGTCGCATCGCGCCGCTCGCGTCCGGTGTCTTGTTCAGGCAGCAGCAGACGAACAGTCAAGCGGTGTCTTAAAGGTAAGTTGTAAATTAGTTATCAGTGCATGAGTCTGTTGAATGGTGATCAAACGCTATGTTGTCACCTGGTGAGATGCAATGCTATAAAGTAAATAAACAATGCCTCCATCTTTTACTCTCACAATGAGTTTATCGTACTCGTTTGCTACATTAGCTAGCTAGCCATGTTTCATACCTTGTCAGTTGAGTGGAAGCTAATGTATGCACATCTTACACCATGTCCAGCAAACAATGCTATACAAACTACGTACAGTAGTTACACAATTTACAAGCATTTTATATCCGCGTTATATGTTCTGTAAAAAAAAGAAGAAAAGTTCATATTGGCGGCATATCTGCGTCATATACTCCGAGTACCGATATATCTGGGACAGGCTCATAAAAAGGCAATAAAATCGGCAGACCGATCAATCGGTCGAGCTTTAAATGAAATAATGTACGTTATTTATCGGTTCACTATAACTTTCTTATTGGAACAATAATTATAAACTTAAAAAATTAACATATCGGCCAATACCGATATGGAGGTCTATATATCGTGCATCCTTAATTTAAATTAACATTTTTTTTCATACTTTTTAAAATGAAAAAAAAAAAAAAAAAAACTGAAAACCTAGAATTTGTAAAAAAATATATACATATATACATATATAAGGGCTTTAGTCAGCATTACTGACTTCCCATGTTTGCATGAACAAATTTATATGTAATACATTTTTAGGAACATAGGATTAAAAACCAAATGGATTGTGACCCAATGCTGTGTTGGAAAATAAAAACGAAATATTAAAATACGAAATCGAAAACAGTAAGCCAAAAGAGTGGTATGTTCAAAAACAGAAGGCAAAAACTTCTGCTGAGATTGTGAAGTCTGCATTCGATGGACACTAGTGTGCATTCACCATGAGGCCACGGGACGGGATTTGTGAATGGCAGAGAAGTGACAAAACTGATGCTAGTTGGTCACATGATAAGGGTAAAATGGTGGATGTAGTTCAAATGTTAGTCTTTTGTCTCATGTCTTGAACCACTTTTGTCAATAGATTTCTTCTATATGCTGCAGGTTCATTTTTGAAGAACTAATTTCATTGGCCTACATTTTATAGATATTGGTTCATTAGACCCCAAAGTGTCTAAAGGCACATTTTTTAACTTAAGTGTAACTAAGATTTCCATCTGTGGTCATTTGGTGCTGTTCACTTGCACACCTCACTATTGTGTGCTAAACGAATAAATGTAAATGCATGTGTATGAAGGATTTGCACTTGCCTGTGCCAAACTTGTACAATGATGCTATTGTAGGGTATTGTGGGTGGATGTTAGAGCATTGCTAGGTTGTTGTTTATACGGCCCAAGTCGAAAGAGTCCACCCACAAGTCTCTATTGCTTGGGGTCCTTCCTTCAGACCAAGTATATGAGTTTTTCTGCTTTATCATCAATAATGCCAACTGCTTAGTACTAGAATTACCATCAGAACCCCTCATCAACAAGCCACACAATTTGAGCCATCACTCATGTATAACTCACCGTTTCTAGGCATAGGCGAACGAGGCAGTAGCTAATGGGATCACTAGCTGAAGGGGGTGCCTATAAGTTCCTCAATACCCACGTTAACACATTAAAGTGGACATATTATGCAAAAATCCTGTGTGTGTGTGCACAACCACCCTATAATGACTTTTTGGAATCCACATAAATCATAAGAGGCGTCGTACGAACAAGCCCTTTGTAGAATTTAGTTTTTGTGACAGCACATATGCTTAGGCCACACCCACAACTTGGGGCGCCCATTTTAAAATGTTAATAAACAACTTAATATATGCTGGAACTTTCAGTGCAGCTTCAAAGGGCTTTAAACGATACCAGACAATTAATAAGGGTCTTGTGACTCTCCTCGAACTTATTCATCAAAACGAACAAATCTTTTTTCAAGTCATTTGGTTCATTCAACGAACGAAATTACATGAAAAAAGATTTGTTCATTTTGATGAATGTTCGGACAGGAGAGTCACAAACGTGCATCACAGAACAGAGCAAGGCGAGGCGAGCATTTGCGCTTATAAAACTTAAACTTCTTTATGCATTTTTTAAATTACCAATCGTTTCACTAGATAAGACCCTTATTCATTGTCTGGTGTCGTTTTAAGCCCTTTGAAGCTGCACTGAAACTCTCATTTGGACCTTGAACCGTTTGATTCCCATTGAAGTCCATTATATGGAGAAAATCCTGGAATGTCTTCATCAAAAACCGAAAAAAAATTTTCGACTAAAGAAAGAAAGACATGGATGTCTTGGATGACATGGGGGTGAGTAAATATTCTGTTCTATATTTTGTTCTATATTGGGAATAAATATAGATGTATGCAAACTGCAAACTGTAAGATGATAATAAAAGTGAGAATAAATAAGATTTTATGAAATTGAAGGTCCTAAAAAGTCTTAAATATATCCTAAGTGGAATAAAAATCTTAAACAGGAATTGCAATTGCAAGAGTGCCCTGCATATTATTATTTTTTACATTTTCTGATAATTAAAAAAATAGTAAAGTATAGATTTCAAGTTTATTTCGGGTTTGTTTATAATTAAGTCATGCAGTAAGCGCATATACACATATATATATATATATATATATATATATATATATATATATATATATATATATATATATATATATATATATATTTCTCCTGGTTATTATTGGTATTTTGGTGGCTCAAACCATGGCATTTAATTCGTTACATAATGCATTTTATGGGCTGAGACTAAGAACATTATTCAACACATTCATTATATTGATTTTACTAGTATTGGCGAGATAATTTGTTTGTGTGTGTGTATATGTGTGTGCGTGTGTGTATAAATAATTTAAATCCTAATGTACATTTTGTATTCTAATACATTTTCATTATGCCCCCTAAAATATTTTAATGTCCCCGCCCTCTATTATTATCACCAATGCAAGAACTGTCTAGGATTTTCAGAACCATAAATACCATATAAGACAAACTGTTTGCAAGACATCTGCATGAATGTGTAGGAAATCCTCCAGAACTATGTTGATGTCAGATAAAGCCCTCTGGCTGTGTCCATCACAGCCAACGCAGCATCTGTCCAGCTCATGTAGACCGTATCTGAGCCTGTGATCCAAGCACTGTCCCGAGGGACAAGCTATGACATTTCTCCAGCACAAACGTCTCTCTGACTGCCATCAGTTGTAATGTGATACCAGTCAGAAGCCACTAATGGACTGGGGGTTCAGGCCCAGCTCAGATAAATGATGAAGCACCAACTGGTAAACACAAACTACAAAACATAGAAAGCTGAACTCAACGGCTGAACTGGAGCACTATTCATAGGCACAAATTCTTTATAAAAACTCAATTAGTGCTCCTCACGTGCTTTAGATGCTATTGATTTCAACAAAGATACAAGTGTTAGCATGTTGCTAAGCTAACGGCTCAATACTCTAAGCTTAAAGTCGGCATGAAATGTAAATTTCTCCATTTTCTAAAAGCATCTTAGGCTGCATTTACATTATATGGCTCAAGTGACCTAATTCAGTTTTTTTCTCCCATATGCCACAGATGGGATATGACCCATGAACGTGTAAGCAGGAAAAAAGAGCACATCCGATATTCTCAAAATGGTTTCAGGCCTCATTCATGAGGAAATAAATATGATATGAATCAGATACTAATTTCCATCTGCCATGTAAGCAGACTAGGGGTGTAACGATTTTCGAACCGAACCGAAAACCGCGATACTGAACTCATGATTTGAATCGCGATACTTCATTGCGTATCCGAACACTCCCCGACCCACCGCCCGCTACCCCGGCCCCACCCAGCCCCGCTCAATGGACCTCATGTCTTATGCAGTACACAACGAATTCAGTTTTGTAGCCTAACCACCATTAGCATCAAATAACAAGCTCTGTGTTTTGTTACTTGCGATAATAAGCAAGGTGTAAGCTAATCTTTCAAATTCTATCTATTTGATCATGAAATTCAAACAATAAATGGCGTTTTGGCACTCTATAATGTGGCGTGACCGAACACCATCATCTCTTCCTCAGTTACAGCAGACTGATCTCATGAAATTGCGTATGTATGACACGCCAATTCATATTTCCATTTTTGGCGTGTTATCAACTCGCAAAATCGCTTTTTGACGTTGTTGAACGTTGTTGACTTAACGTTACATTACTGTACAAATATATGACCTACCCCAACCCTGTCCCTAAACCTACCCGTCACTGGGGTTAATAACATTTATGAGTCTCCCTCACCATCCTAGGAAAAAAAATATCACTCCCCAGATGTAGATCTACATTTTGCTTCGTTTCGCTCAGACATTTAAAGGCGTGTACATACACGCGGAATCACTCGGACATTAATGGCGTAGACATACACGCATGCACGCGCATAGCTGAAAATGCAATCGTAGATAACACGCCACTTGACTTGAAAGTGGCGTATGTGTTTACGCAAAAGTCATGATGGCATGTTGGTTACAGAAAAGACACCTAAAGGTATCTTGAAAGATACAGTATCTTACTAAAAGGCATCATAACTCGTGTAATCGCTCAATCAGTGTTTCAGCAGCGAAAAGACATCAATAAAACAGCATAGCTTGTCACTAGCATTATATTTACCTCAACAGGCAAGTGATTCAGTGTCCACACTCCACAACTTCCTATAAATTAACTCTTGCACTAAATAAACGCACTATGCAAGCCTGTATATTATATTTTACTTAAGCTGTTAATGATATCTTGATTATTTAATGTATGTTTAAAATATCTTTTATGAAAAACTGTGTAAAATATTATATTTCAATAACAAATTAGAGTAAAAACCCAAGTTAACGCAAAAACTCCCATATGTTCAGTTTACATGTTTTCATACAATGTATTGTGTGTTGATTTTTATATCTAAAAAATAAATAGCATCTGAATTCAGGTTAAAAGTCTAGGCTACAACCTTTAATGTTATAGTAATGTGCGGCTCCCTATATAGTTTACAGCGTTAGCAGATTTTTTTTTTAATCCTTGCGAAATGTTTAATTGTAATTGTATAGACAAAGACCTTTTTTTATTAAACCACTGTTTTAAAAAAAAAGGCATTTTAGCTTTCTAAATTCGAACCAAACCAAGACGTCAAAACCGTGGGACGTTTGAGACGTACACCCCTAAAGCAGACAGATTAGATATTCCGGTCAATGCCAGTCATGTAATACGTCATTGAAGAAGCGATAGTGGCGAATGACATCAACACTTTGTTGTCAAAAGTACCTACTTTGGTAGGTACCAAGTCAGTACTGAAATAAAAAAAAAAAAAATTACAATACAAGCATTTCCCTCTAGCATTTTGAGCTCTGTTGAACAAATTCATAAACGCCTCTGATTGGCCATCGTCTTGACGAGCTCAACATATATGACTACAATGACTACCTTGGGTTGTTTATAGTCTTTCAGTCTTTATAGCTACTGGAAAAAAGCAATTCGTAACTTGGTAGTTCTTGTTTTAACCAGACTGTAACGCCTTCCAGAAGGTAAAAGTCTGAAAAGTGTATTGTGTAAATGCAGATATCAGATATGGTCAGGGCGGAATTAATGCATGGTGATGCCGGAAAACAAAAATTATAACCACATTTTAT
Source organism: Hybognathus amarus (assembly GCA_030378365.1). Lineage (NCBI taxonomy): Eukaryota > Metazoa > Chordata > Actinopteri > Cypriniformes > Leuciscidae > Hybognathus > Hybognathus amarus. Next base: position 52,733 of record JAQIUQ010003105.1, read on the forward strand.
AATGAGTTGATGGTTTCTGTAAAATTATGCCTTGACACTTCTCTGGAAACATGACATCATGACTTTTGCATAAACATATGCCACTTTCAAGTCAAGTGGCATGTTATCTATACACATTTTGAGCTATCCGCGTGTATCCACATGAATGTGTGTGTGTCTACGCCATTAATGTCCGAGTGATTCTGCGTGTATGTACACGCCGCTAAATGTCCGAGCGAAACGAAGCAAAATATAGATCTACATCTGCGGAGCAATATTTTTTTTTCCTAGGATGGTAGGGGAAGACTCATAAATGCTATTAACCCCAGTGAGGGGTAAGTTTAGGGACGGGGTTGGGGTAGGTCATATATTTATATATACAGTAATAACATTAAGTCAACGGCATTCATAAACATGCTGAAAAGCCATTATGCGTGTTGATAGCACGCCAAAAATGGAAATACAAATTGGCGTCATATACACGCAATTTCATGAGATCAGTCTGTCTATGGACACATACATGCAAAGCAAAGTGTCAAGACAAACAACTCACAGATATTGCATATCTAACATGTTCAGTTCAAGACCGCAGTCCACATCTAATCGCAAACACATTTCAAGAAGTGGTGTCAATGAGCAGTTTTGTGTTTGAGAAAGAACAAATGGACAGAGAAAACACAATCTATATTATTATCTCTCTATAGGAAGCATAGCTAAATTAAGCCACATAAAGACAGACGTTTTGCTAAGAGATGCACAATACACATTTTTCATTGGTTTGTTAATGGCATTTATTCATGCAAAATAAAGGCTGATAATTTGTGATTAAGAAGAATGAGTGAATGTAGATAATAAAGGCCTCTGATACGGCCCTGGATTTGGGTCACTTTAAAAGGTGACAGCTGGTCATAAAAAAAAGAAAATCAGATTTTTGACCTCATAATGGTTTAATCAAAATGTCATAACTCGGACTTCTGGTGAAACGACATACTTCTCTAAGGTGACTTAGGCTGGACTTCTCCAACCATTTCGTCCACATAAACTCCACCCCCTTCTCACAGCAAGCTTGCATTGAGATCTACATCCAACCAATCAACAACCAAGCCCCCTCCCTACTCTTTTTTTCTTCCAATAATCCGTTTCACTTGGATGTTGCAAAAATAAAAAGTGATCTATCACTAGTTCCATTGCATTGCGAGTTTTTAAAACACAGAATACAAATAATTTTATAAAATTGTTGAACTATTTTATCAATAATTTTCAGAAAGGAATAAATTATAATTATTATTTATAATGTTCATACGCAAGTAAACAGACAAAAAAAACACTTAAAAAAAACCTGGATGGGTTTCATATTTAAAAAAGAAAACTGAGAAAAGCTGTAAATACTGGTTACTGGTACTTCCTCCCATTAATAATAATATGAGTGCATCATCTGTGTCTAAAGTCTTTGACTGAAAGGGGTTTGAGCTGGTTCTTGTAAAGAGTATTTTAGTAAAAGAATCAAATTTATTTTTATATTGAAAATGATTATATTGTGGATAATTATAAAGTCTGGTGAAAATTCCAGTATTTTCATATTGGAATATAGCTACAGAAATAGAAAATATTGCAATGTCAGGTTTTTTGTTTTTTTGTTTTTGTTTTTTAAATGGTATGCAGCCTTAAGGTATATGGAAAATTGGTCAAGAGACGCTACCCTAGAAAGCAGAACAATAACCCTAATGCTGTAAGCAACACACTGTGACCAAAGAGCAACATTATAAACCACACAGAACACCTAATAACCAGCCACAACTCTCTAGAAAGCTTGGAATGGCAAACAAATGCCACTCACATATCCAAGAGAAAACCTTACAAAATAGTGTTAGCACGTGCATGGGGCAGCGCTCTGACATACTGTATATTAAGTGTGACACTAAATTATGTTTTTAACTCTGAAGGGCCAAGTATTCATCTAACCCGTTATAAAAACGCCAGCACAGAAATAAGCAAATGAAGCTCAGTCAAGCAGAGTTCAGTTTAAATGTGTTCTCTGGAACTAGAACATAAATCCAAAGCGTCTTGCGTGGATAATTCTCCCTTCAAACACATCAAGAGCTCTGCTCTATATCCTTTTTCCAATCCACCAGCAATTAACAGACGGGGAAAATCCATTACTGGGATACAGGAAAGTCCACAGTTGTTCTACTGTGATTCTCCTTCGCATTTCAACTGCTGGGTAATTAAAATCTTGACTGAGGCGCTTCCGATTCAGAGAATTAAGCACAGAACTCGGAACAGAGTTTCAGATAGAAACTTCAGCAGAATGAAACGGATCACAGAGGATCTCTGTATTTTTCATCTTCCTGTTCTCTCCATTCTGGCTGACTTCCAGTCTGATGGATATGTGACCTGGCACGGTTCTTAGCGGTTTCAATTAAATGGTGCTTTTACAACTTAACAATCAAGTAGACGTCTATATATTCATGTTGCTCATACCCTGCCAGGACACTTTCCAAATGAACATCTAGAAATAAGCCCTTGGCAAACACAATGTGCTCAAACACAGCATTTGTCTCAGTCTAACAGATGTTCCTACTGAAGTTAGCATACATCAAGTGTGGTGCTTCATTTGCTGAACCATCAGGGGCCTCATTTCTAAAACTTTGCGTAGGATTTGCGTCAGAAGTGGCGTACGGATGAAACATAGGACGTGCGCACGCACAGAAATATTCGGATTTATAAAACCGTGCGCACGCACATCCTCTACGCATTTATCCCTAAAATAAATCACGATCAATTCTAAATGTAGAGCAGCTTTTTGCGGCTTCATATCAGGTCCATAGTTGCCCATAAATAGTCCATGAAATGCCCACAAGTTAATATTCATCGATTGCGAAATCATGTTTAACACAGAGAGGAATTAAAAAAAAAACATAACTTCCCTCAATGTGAAGTAGAAGTTATCGTTTGCGAGGTGGAAAAGAGGAGAAATGTTGTTTGGAGGGCACAGTGTGGGCATTACTAATGCCAAAAAGGCACTTAAGTGGCAAAAGGTTGCAGACGCCGTAAACTCTGTAGCCTCACAACCTCGGACTGTGGCCGAAATAAAAAAGAAATGGTCGGACATCAAAGTCGAGGCAAAAAAGCGTCTAGTCATTAATTCAATCAGAGAGGTGGCCAAGGAGTTGGGCGAAATCAAGACTGTCCTAACTGAAATAAACTGCACAATGGGAATTATTGAATAAATAATATAATTTTTCTACACCTTTTGTTGTGAAGATGACGCGTTCACTCCAAATCCTTTCCATTTAATTTCCACATCTTCTAAGAGCGTAATATCAGCCATTGTGCGTCATTACGCATTGTGATGGGGCATTTTATTTTCATCCATTTAATTCTGCATCTGACAAGCTACAGATGTCGGTTTTAATCTACTTGGAAATGGGAAATAGTTCTGCGCAAATGTAATTTCTTGCAGCTTTCTGAATGGTTGAGACATACGTCATAGCCTACGTTATTTTATCAAAAATAAAACAAACTAAAGGCATATGCAGGAATACCATGATTCTGTAGCTGATGAAGACATTTTTACCATGAAAACAACTTTCCCCAAGTGGACAAATAATACATCTGTTTATCGATCTATCTATATATATCTCCCTAATTATCTATTCATCTGACTATCTAATTGCTATATCTGCTCCGTTAGACAGACACATTGGCGAGAATATCAGTTTTGTACATTATTTCGTTTTGTTTACCATCTTATTTATGAGGATGAATTGTATAACATGCCAATATTGCAGAACATATTTCACTTTTTGGAAATATGTGTTAATTTGCATTTCTGTTTCAGATCAATCAAACAGTGTTCATGAAGGCTGTTAATTGTAAGACTTGCGTTGCTTTGTGAAGTCTTTGTGTTATTTATGAGAGGCAGTATTGCCATTTATTTTACACAACCGTCTACAGTTTGACACACTTTCAAGTGTTTTTTCCAACTGCCAACGGTGTCACCATTTCTCATTTCACCCATTTTTGTGCGTACGCCTGGGTCAGAGCTTGCGTGAAGGACCGCACATTTTCCCGTCAAGTTTGCCTTTTATAAATACCAACTATTGCGTAGAGAGCAGTGTACGCCTTCTTTTGTGCGTACGCAACATTTATAAATGAGGCCCCAGATCTTCAGGAAAGTTCTTGCAGTCCCAATATTTGCTTTTCTTTTTGACTGAACAAATTACATGATATTTGCTGCATTTTGTCTAATGTTTTGTGGAGTGCACGCAATATACAGTCCGAAATTCTGAATAAACAAAGTATTGAAAATTGTGACATTTCTTCACAACTGCCATGAATAATCCAGAAGCAGGAATTAGCCTCCTCTTTGAGGCAGTCTAAATCAGTCTATCAGCCATGTGTTCAACATGTACTGTTCCTAAATGAATCCTACTGTAGGCTTTTCTTTTTCTGCCTTCTCTTTTCCTAGACAGGCTATGCTCATCAACATAATTTATGTTCAGGAATTCCTATTAATCAATCAAGGTTAGGGTTGGCGATGCAGCTTAAAAAACATTATCTTTTCCCTGTGATTTGAGAGAACTGAAGGAATGACAGAAGATCTCCTACTTGGCAAAAATCACTGACAACGGATGATTTACTTTTTGCTTCAAAAGCTCAAAAACATATTCAGTATATGAGAGTGTGTTGGGCCATGCAGTGTGCTGGAGAGAATCGGAGAATTGGTTTACCGAGTGCAGTTGCCTCCGAGGGGTAGGAAGGTGGCCATTCACCGAGACAGATTGGCACCTTATGGAGGCAGTACTGCTACAGCCAAATTACAGCCCCCTCTACAGTTGTGCCTACTCCGGAGGGTGGACTAGGTCTCCAGTCGAGCACTTCCAGTCCTGGCCACTGGATTACTGGCTGCAGGTCCGCATCTTCCCCTTGCAGCCGCCTCCAGTCTACTACTCCCACTGTCCCCACCGTCAAACTTTCTGCCGTACTGCCATGCTTGCAAACGACTGAAGCCCCACTGGCATCTGGGTCTTCCAGCTCTCTTTCCCTAGCTTCCCTTTTATCACAGTACCGACACTTGTCGGCAAAGCATGGCCGACGAGAAAGAGCGTCTGCATTTAAATGGCCTGACCCTGGGACGATGTACTACTCTCATATTGTAAGCCTGGAGTTCCTCAATACAGCGAGCCAGAGGAGCCACAACTCACTCCCCCCAGTTCCCGTCTGAGAGAGAACCACCCCCATACCCACATTGCTAGCATCCGTGTCCAGAATGAAGGGCAGTGCAAGGTCAGGGGGAACCAATACAGGGGCTGTGACCAGAGCCTGTTTCAGGGCAGCAAAAGAGTTTTGTCACTCCTCAGTCCAAGTGAAGGACTTGTCCTTCTTCAGCAGGCGGAAAAGTGGGTCTGCGATGCTGGAAAAACCATGCACAAACCTCCTGTAATATGAGGCCAACCCCAAGAAACTTTTGAGCTGCTGTGAGGTTGTAGGAGTGGGCCAGTTGCTAACCACCTTCACCTTCTCTATCAAGGGATTGGCCCCCCAGCACGTGCCCCAAAAATGTCACCTCCCTCCTAAACAAATTACATTTCTCTGGATGCAGCTTCAAGCCAGACTCACTTATTCCGAACCAGCACGCGCCTGAGTGCTTCCAATGAGGTCTGAAATGATCTGCCATGGACCAGGATGTCATCCAGGTACACCAGACATTCTGACCCGGAATACCCAATAACACCCTGTCCATTAACCTGGCAAAAGTGGCTGGTGCGTTGCAGAGGCCAAAGCAGAGCACCCTGAACTGCCATAGGCCTCGGCTTGTACAAAAAGCAGTTTTCGGTCTGGCCTCGGGAGCAAGTGGTACCTGCCAATAACCAGTGCGCAGGTACAGTGAAGTGAACCATGAGGAACCTGTTACGAGGTCCAGTGACTCATCCACCCGAGGAATGGGGTATGAGTCCTTCCTGGTGACCTCATTAAGACACCTGTAGTCAATGCAAAACCTCCACTGCCCCCCCTTCTTAGGCACCATGACCACCGGTGCGGCCCACGCGCTCTCGGATGGCTCAATAATCCCCGCTCGCTGCATGTTTAACAAGGCCTTATCAGCAGCATCCTGATGGGCAAAAGGGAGCCTCCGGGGCCGCAGCCTAATGGGCATGGCATCTCCAGTGTCAATTTCGTGTTGCGCCAGGTGTGTTCGCCACAATGTTCATTCACGTCGGAAAGCAGCGCAGCTCCGTGGGCGCCACCATGTTTGTTTACATCCGAAGACAGCGCGGTTCCGTGGGCGCCGCCATGTCTGTTTGGTGCACTCGTGAAAGTTCGGCGGTGCTCGGCGACACTCGGCTCCGGCAACGAAAGCCTGGCGTCAGCAGCCATCCTCCTAGTAGCCTCCCTCACACGAGCCTTGTGTGATTCCAGAAAGTCTTTCTCAGTTGCGAGTTGATCAGAAGCCCATGCAGAAGCGCCTAGAGCCTCACGAAACATCCGGCTTGCTTCTGGCTCACTTTTAATCTTCTTTTCAGTCTGCTTCCGCATCGTGTTTCAGGGACGATAACGAGAGCAATCTCGTATATCGTGACTGCAAACTGGATCCAAAAAGTTCACTTCTGACACCAGTGTAACGATCAGAGAAAATTATAGACTCACAGTTTTAAGGCTATTTAATAACATGAACACGTGTGGCCGATGCTCTTGGCCAAAAAAAAAACAGGAAAAACAACTCTCTCTCTCAAGACAACCCGCCCCCGCATAACTGTGCAGGCTCGTTTCCAGAAGAACAGCCCACCTCTTAAAGCCCCACACAACCAGAACACATAACACATGAAAAAAAATACATGCATGTAGATTTGAACATAAACAGTCAAGACTTGCTACACTAGTTACGTCACAGGGCTAGCTGGAGGCAATACAAAGTGAAAACTGGAGGCGGCCAATACAAACCATCGGCTGACATTATAAGGAGCTTAAATTACTTGTATTATTATTAAATATCATCTTATTGTGTTGTTTGGTGCAAGTATCAATGAAAATGAATATGCTGTATCTGGACTTTTTATTTTTAGAAAATATTCACATGATTAAAATCGCATTTGTAATGTCACTCTTTACATTGTCGTATTCTCTGCACTGGCTAGGCAGAACTGCAGATCGTACACACATGTACATGGCCATTCAGCACATAGTTATAGGCATTTAAAGATTTATATGCCCTCAGTTTCTCTTTACGATCGGTTTCTCCATAAGGTAGGTCTAGATATCAGGCCACTCAACCGAGGTAATGTAACGTTAATCCTGTCAGATCGTCCATGCACTGAGCGAGCGTGTGAAGGCTACGGGTCTGGCAAATCTGGTTCTGTCTGTTAAAATCAACTTTTGAAAATAACAATCACGGTCCTGGACAGTGAGTGACCTTACAAAATAAGATAAAATCAGATTTTCTTCAGTCATTGTAAAAAAAACAAGCAAATAAAACTTGCTAACTAGCGTTAGTGAAGCGGTCAGAGGGATCGTTCTGCCTCCACCTGAAGCTCCGCCCACATAAAAACGTCACCATGGGGTCTATAAAGACGCATTTAGTGTGATCGGGTTGTTCTGTCCATAAATCCGCTGAAATCCTGAAGGCACCCATGTACATGTACAAATGTACAAATAGTAGTAAAATCATACCATGCCACAAAAAAAGTCACTCTAGAATGAAACTTTTAAAAGCCAAAACAAATTTGGTTGAATAACCAACACTGAAAAAAACAATACTATATATATTTTTTTCTGCTCAGTTAAAATGAGCTAAAGAAACACAATTGCTATACATTTTGTCGTAACTATATTTAATTGCGTTTAATCCACTTGAATATATGTAAAATTGAAGTTTACTTAATCTGTTTGTGTTCCGATTACATGATTGATTTGTGTTGCATTAACTGACACAGGGGGGTGCTTGTTAGTTCCCAGCTTGCTTTAAATATGGCTGAACAAAGAGAAAGTAAATGTTGAAATGTATTTTTTTGATCAAGATGAGAAGAGGGGAAGACTCAATAGTGTGTATCTAATGTTCAATTATGTTGGAATTTTTAGAACCCTTTAAATCACCATTGTGGAGAAGAGTGGAGCATAGGCTGTGGACTGACAACTACTGTAGTTTCTAAACTGATTTGCTGAAGGAGCATTTATTGATTAACATTTAAGATGCTAATGTGCTATTTCTAGCTAATAGTTTATTAACTAGCTAATGCAGTCTTTTATATTCAGTTGTGTGACAAAAATGTATGAAATCAAAAGCTTGACTAGTCAGACTTAAGGAGCCATTTAAAATTCACTTTGACACTACTAAATTAGGTCACTTAAAATTACTTGATTCCATGATGTTGAAGTTACATTAACAAATTATGTTTGTTTAACTTATTAGATTCATGTGGGACATATGCACAAGATTAATTGTGTACTTTTTATTTCAATAAACAGATATTTCATTCAGATGCACAAACACCCATACAAATCACATCATTTGTATCTATATGGGTTACAATTTACTAATCTTAGGTAGCGAGAGTCAAACTGACTAAAATCCACATGTAATCGCTTTTAATTTAAAGCATTTTTAAGGTCCATACCCCTAATTTGGGGAACCACAGCAACCAGAGACCAGCCTTTAAACATGCAATGCAATGTGTTGCCCAATAATATGAGGGTTCCCCCATCATGTGACCACTTCATGTCTTCAGAATATACTACAGTCCTGCATTCTGTTCTTTGCATGCAGTAAGATCCCAAAAATTCTGCAGGAGACCCTGATTCAATGTACAAAATCACTAAATTCTGCAGTTCTGTCCAAAATATTTATCTGATTGAATGCATTTTCCTATGAGCTGAACCCAAAGGCTTATGTGGAGCCATCTGTGTGGCCAGCATTACTGACACCCCAGATGATAAACCATGTCAAATGCGTCTAAACATTAACAACAATGCGAGTAAATAGAGACTTCCTATCATTTAATTCGTTTGTCAAAGCACAAAATGTTTGAAACTTGCCTACTAGTTCATTTTAAACGCGAATTCTACATAGCTGATGCATCATGCCAAAAGAACAAGTGTCAATCATCATGAAGATGAAGCTCAAGAACGTATGAGAAGATCACTTGTTTCCAGCATAGCTTTCACTGGGTGTCCGAACAACCCAAGTTGTTACACGATTTACTATTACATACCATTACCGCATTTTCATTCGGATTTATTTTGGATATCCACATAAAAAGAGGTTTGAGAAATCTCGCTGTTTCCTTGCCAACAAATGTAAAACGGACACAAAATATCAGTGGACGCACGAGACAATAGCAGGTTGCAACAACTACCACATGCTTCATCATTTCACCCCTCCGACCTCCTCTAACAACTTACCGTGCGATGGGTGTATATTATTCCCCAATTAATCCATCAGTGTTCATTTAGCCATAGATTCGGAAAACGGATATTCCATTATCTGTGTTTTCTGCCGCGTTTAAGCGAGGCTGGGTTTGGTGTTTGATTGGAGATCAGTGATTAGAGGCGATCGTGAATGCTCAAGGAGTTCACACACACACACAAACACACACACACACACACACACACATATATATACACACTCACACAGAGAGAGAGACGCTGAGAATAGTGGGAGGCGGGGCCGCCCGGGAGCCCTGAATGTGCCAGTCCTGCCTCATGAATATTTATGACGCAACGCGACGCTCGTCCAGTAGGGTTATCAGCCTGATGTAATTAATAGTCAGAAGCATAGCAGTAGCAATTGTAGAAAAGGGAAATTCGATTAATTTAATTAATCGGACGGTTTTAGTGAACTGGCATAAAATAATCGATTCCGAGTCATTTTTGAAAACTGTTATGCACTGTGTAATATTTGAGCCCGCTCTCATCCTTTAGCGTCACATAAAGCGCTTTATGACAAAACGGCGCTATACTACGCACATGGTACCCTTTATCGTTTATATAACACGCGAACTCAAGGCTGTCATAAATCCTTTAGCGTAATATGAGACTACCCTACCCTACCCCACACCTAAACCTAACCATCACAGCGCGTGTTATATAAACGATAAAGGGTACCATGCGCGTAGTATAACGCCGTTTTGTCATATAACGTTCTATATGACGCTAAAGGATGAGAACGCGTTGAATATTTAGGAGTATCTGTTGACAGAAATGCAGAATATCTATATTTTCTGAAAATCTATATGTTCAGTTGTGTACAAAGATTACATAATGAACTGTTATGTTTTTATTTCCTTAGAATTAGCGGTTTCTATTTACATACCTACACCTAAACAAACAAATGCGTTTCGTCACTATGTTGTTCTTTGTGCAAAGAAGCTAGCTAAAGTCAGGGCCTAAAACACTGTCAAAATGATGAACAACCAACAACAATATTCACAATAACATATTGTTTTACTGAATAATTAAGTAAACATAATTTATTCATGTATCTTAAGAAACCTCATTGCTTAACTGGTACTCTCTGCTATCTCAGATGACGAAATCACTTCCTGTCGGCCACCATAACTTCTGTTGATTGCAATTTGCAGCCTCAGGGGGTAATCCATCGACCGGAAGTTGAAGCTTCGCGGGAGCTGCCATGTAGCAGAACTTCACTTAAGTATTAATTTTGGCGACACTTTGACGGCGAATAACTTTACATCTGAAGCGTTTGAAGACCCCATTTGTCCAATATTCATTTCTAAAGAAATACTGACAATGTATAAAATGCTCCATTACATTGTAGCTTATGTTATGGCCCCGTAGAAGCAGTTTTTTGTAAAAGTAGGCTAACGATTGCGTCAAAACCAAGCGGCTTTCTGTCGCACAGTAAAGAGATTACCGTATGGACCAACGTGATCTCATGAGAATACGTATGTATTTGTACGTAAAGTGTCGTTCTATCATACGTATTTATAATTACGTTTTATATGCGGAGAAACGTATAATACTGATGCATTGACAGCACAAAAACGTAAATTATTTACGTATGAACAAATCCACCGAACGTACACATTTGTACGTATCACAATTTATGCATATTAAATATCGTAGCATTATGTTTTGACTCTATTGCATTCCACTGTCTTATTAATTAAGTTTTCAGTCGCATTTATTGATATAATAATACTCATATTAACATTTTGCTCGTTTCGCCTGCATGGTGTTAAACAATACACTATAAAACCTTAAAAATACATTCTTTAACGTTACTCGTTAAACCATTTTGTAATCGTTTATTTACCTTGAGACACATAAAGCGTTTTCTCCTATAAAACACAACAAAAATTCACAAAAGACATCATTTTTATTAGTTTGATGTAATCCAAATCTTTAGAATCCATAGTTGTTTGCAAGAAACAACTCCTAATTCAGCCTTTTATCCAGTCGTGATCAGATCTTCGTCTCCATTTTTAGCAGCGACCGTACATGTCAAATCCCGCGCTGGTGATGAATTCAAATTCAAAAATTGCACCCTTGAGAAGCGTTACGTCATGTTTTACGGCAGTGATATCAAACGTTCATTGGCTCTTCCCTGCTTCGTCACAGATTGCGACATGAAGGACTCCGTGACGGTTGGTTTAGTTCATTTGAAATGGAGAAGCGCTAACCGGAGCCGGATTAACATTTTCATTGATTAGTAATTCAATTTCTGCTCTGTAATTCATACAAAACTATTCCAATACTGCCAGAGAGGACTGCGACTGCAACGCATCATCATGTGAACGGCATCATTTGACATTTTCGCAATAAATAAATTATTGTGATTATACTTGTCTGTTAGTTATGCTTTTCTTCATAATTGTAGTTTGTTACGTTGTTTTAAGGAATTGTTATGGGTAGGTTTAGGGGTAGGAGTAGGATTGGTGGCTCAAAATATATTTTAATGCTAAATTGTTAATAAAACTGCCATTTTCCAACACATCTGTACATTACGTTTTAACCTTTTTTATATTATGTATAAAATGGTTAGGTTTAAGTTTGGGATTAGGGTTACGGGATCTTACATTTATCTATAAAATGGTAAAAAGGGAAATTATACAGGTATCTTTATGATATAGAATATACGTAAATAGTTTAAGTTTTTTAGCTGTAAAAACGTAATAATGTTACGTTTAAATGTTGCACATACGTCTATATTATACGTTTCAGCATTTATCCAAACGTACTAAAAAGTACGTTTTCTATCTTTGCCAAAACGTAAAATACCTACGTATTAACAATGAGACCAGGCTGTATGGACAGGAGGAGAAGCTCGCGGGTAATCGGGGAAACGTGGAGGCAAAATGACAAAATAATTTATCAGAATACTATAGCAAAAGTTTCTCCTGCTCCTAGCTCATGGACAGCTCCTACTCACACTCTCTCGCCTCTGCATGTTTCGGAAGGGAATGATTCAGATTTGTCATGCCACAGCCACTAGAAGACAGACGGGTCGCTCACGTCACATCTACGACGTCAAGCTCTGTTTGAGTCTGCGCGTCAGGAACGGAAGTGTTAAAAAATCGCCAAAAACAGGCTATACTTGTCTCAATTGAGTTCTAATGAGATGGCTCTGTCCACTTCTTATACTGTCTATGCTCACTACTAGACGCCACTAAATCACACACTGCACTTTTAAAGGGATAGTTCACCCAAAAATTCTGTCATTAATTAAGTTTGTTATGTTCCACACCTATAAGACCTTCATTCATCTCCGGAATGAAAATATTTAGATGAAATACGAATATCAATGTTAGCATCATAAATTTTTTCACATAACCTGTCACTCACAAATGACTGACCAATAGCAAACCACAACGATTCAACCATTTAATTCAACAAGTTCAAGCCCCGCCCCTATATTTGTTTTTGTCTGAGAAGCCATTTCACTATACAGTGTGTCACAAATGAAAAGAAAAGACTATTGCAAAGATTTTACAACAGGTTCAAACTTGCTGTGCCGCCTTGACCATTAAAAACTGCTTGGTAAAGTTTTTTCAATGTCTATTGCTACACTAATAACACTAATAACAACAGACAATGGCCTTTTTTTGCCCGTGAAATTTAGCCAAAAAAATCACCTATTAATAATGTCCCCTTCACCAAATTCCTTACTATCTTAATTTTTTTTTTAATTCTAAATCTATATTTTTTCACAATATTGTATGAAATATAGATTGTTTGTTGCGTTATTTTTCAAGCATCAATTATCTTAAGAATCTTAAGCAGAGTTCATAATATTAATAATAACTGGAAGTAATTAATAATAATAATACCCATCCCCGCTGATGTTAACAAGTCCCAAACTCACATTTTTACTCCTAAACTTCGCAAAGTTTTCAACCGAATCATTAAAAAGAATCGGTTCAAAAAAACGATTCATTTGGACAGTGGACAAAACTCAAATGTGAACAGGAAAGACAAACGAGCAGGGCTCCTGAATGGTTTCCAAACATGAGCCTACTGTGATTTGACCCACGGTTGACTGACGTTTGCATCTGTGCTTGAATTATTCATTAGAAAAGGCTGTGAGAGCATTACGAGTGTTTATGAGGTGAATATAGGCTACTGACAGAACAGAGCGGGGGATTTTCCATTCGTGTTTGAACAGTTTTCGTCTTAAAAACCCAAACCCCAATGCAACATTATGTCCACCTGAAGCATGTTTACGAATAAGACCCCGTCCTGTTAACACCCTCCAATCAGAATGATGTTTCAATGCTATTAGATGATAATGTGTCGTGGCAGGCGCTACACACGCATCTGTCTGCGGGAAGGATGTGCCGTCAAGCGTTTAATGTATGCAGTTTGGACAAAGAGACTGGAGGAATGCAGAGAGCGCATGTTGCTTTGTGGTGTGTGTGTGTGTGTGTGTTTCCCCCTCAGGCCAGCAGCTCAGTGCGTCTGCGAGGGGAAGACCCTCCTTTGTGTTTAATCATTAACTATCAGGCCAAATCCTCATTCCATAGCTGCATTAATAAATGTAAAATCTCATCTGACATTCCTTGAAGGCTATATTGGAAATAATTTCTCACACACATTAACTGTAGGCTATATATATATATATATATATATATATATATACTCACCTAAAGAATTATTAGGAACACCATACTAATGCTGTGTTTGACCCCCTTTCGCCATACATTCATTTACATCCAGGCGACGTAAGCTTCCGTTCCACCACATCACACAGATGCTCTATTGGGTTGAGATCTGGTGACTATGGGGGCAATTTTAGCACAGTGAACTCATTGTCATGTTCAAGAAACCAATTTGAAAAGATTCCAGCTTTGTGACATGGTGCATTATCCTGCTGCAAGTAGCCATCAGAGGATGGGTACATGGTGGCCATAAAGGGATGGACATGATCAGAAACAATGCTCAGGTAGGCTGTGGCATTTAAACGATGCCCACTTGGCACTAAGAGGCCTAAAGTGTGCCAAGAAAACATCCCCCACACCATTACACCACCACCACCAGCCTGCACAGTGGTAACAAGACATAATGGATCCATGTTCTCATTCTGTTTACGCCAAATTCTGACTCTACCATCTGAATGTCTCAACAGAAATCGAGACTCATCAGACCAGACAACATTTTTTGGTGAGCTCTTGCAAACTGTAGCCTCTTTTTCCTATTTGTATTGGAAATGAGTGGTACCCGGTGAGGTCTTCTGCTGTTGTAGCCCATCCGCCTCAAGGTTGTGCGTGTTGTGGCTTCACCAATGCTTTGCTGCATACCTCAGTTCATCAAAGGGGACAGTAAATACATTAATAATGTTACAAAATGTTTAGTAAATGCTGTAGTAAATGATATAAATAAATGTAATAAATGCTGTTCATTGAACTTTCCATTCATCAAAGAATCCTGACAAAAGTACACACACACACAGAGAGAGAGAGACAAAGATCAACCAGCGAAAACTGGTTTTAACATTGATAATAATAAGAAGAAATGTTTCTTGATCATCAAATCATATCAGAATGATTTCTGAAGGATCATGTGACACTGATATATATATATATATATATATATATATATATATATATATATATATGAGAGAGAGAGAGAGAGAGAGAGAGAGAGAGAGAGAGAGAGAGAGAGAGAGAGAGAGAAATAGCTATTTAAAAGCGAAAGTTTTTGTTGTATTTTTGATTAAAAGGGTACATATCATGCTTTTAAATCATTCATTTTATTTGATTGTGGTCTATATAAAGCATAACTACAATGCTTGGGTCTGAATTCCTCATTATTATAGCTCCACAGGCCCCTTTTCTACCCCTTTTCTGATGTGCTTCTGTGTGCAAGTCATTTCAATGCGGCCCCTTTAAATAAAAAGGCGTACCGTCTTACTCCGCCTGCTTTCCAGGTCGCTGAGTTCACGGGCCATTATTGTAGTTTGATAAGAGATACAATTACTATAGCTTCAAAGAACATTTTTATTCACACGTTAACAAAATGTCAACAACGGAAGACTACACCAAGCCTTACATATTCGAGCCAGAGCGAGCGATTTGAAAAAGATGACGATGACGAACCTGCAGAGTCTTCATATGGAGGCAGTGGTGTGTAAGTTAACTATGTTGTGTTATTAGTGAAATTCGACTATTTCTCTTGTTAAAACAAGCACACTGACAAGATGAATGACTGCGGTCTGATCTTACCACTAAAAATCTGTATTGATAATAATACGATGAACTTACGTTTAGAAAGCATCAGGAAACACAGCAGCTAAATGATAGAAGTCGATCGGCAAATCCTTCTGTATACTGGCTGAGGTTGTTGAAGTGGGGATCCTTGAAGTGCTTCAGGTCACTACATCTAACAACCGAACATTTTGACTAGCCCTCTCGTAACTCCTGCATCATTGAGCTTGGACTACAAAATCGGAGCGAGAAATAATAATGGCGGATTGCTGGAAGTGTTGGGCCGGTGCAATGTCCTTATTTGTCAGTTCCGCTGCAAATACTGGTGACGTACTTGATCAAAAAACGTCATAGACAACAGAAAAATCTGAACAGGTTAAAAAATATGACCAAAACAGAATATTAAGATATAAACGAAGCACCTGAAGAGAATAATTTCATATTTTCTGTACTTATAAACACTCCAAATCTACAACAAAATGCATTTAAGGGCTAAAAAAGTGGATTTTGCATGATATGTCCCCTTTAAAGAAATGCAGCCTTGGTGAGTGAGAAGAGACTTTAAAAAAAAAAAAAAGAGTCTAATTTGATTTCAAACTTATGACCGGCAGTGTGTAGATTATGTGAGTTGTGGATATGTCTTCTTTTAAATTATAATAAGTTTGATACCTTTGATTACATTATTTACATATTTGGTTAAATTTGATTACATTAGTGGAAACTAAATCAAAGAGCATCTTGCACTTGAGTAATATTTAGTTTATTGCTTGTTCTGTACGTTCATACCCAGTTTTAATTTGTTTACATGGCTTTATGAGAGAATAACCGTTTAGTATTATTATATGGCTCTTGTGTTTGCAGCATATGAGTGCATCTGGGCCTGACAATGTCCTCATGTTCTCTCTGTAAAAGAACAATTAAGAACAATCATCGGCTCTAAAGACTCCCATGAAATATATGTCTCTCTAAACCATTACAGATCCCACACAGACAGTTGGTATCACAGATTGTGTGTTTCTTCATTCTGGTGAAAGACAACTCATCAGAACGTATTACTTATCTACTGTATTTGTGCTTCAGCTTTTGCCTTGTTCACACCATGAAAGATAACTGTAACGATGATAGATATAGTCCTAAAATCATTCTAAATATAAAAGAATAGCACTACAGTTATCACAATAACAACAGAGAGGAACTGTGACTAGAAAAAAATGTGTGCTTGAGCAATCTGTCCTTTTTAGGGTTATATCTTGTGGTATCATGTCCTGTTTTTGGTTTGTTCAGATGTGTCAAGTTCATATTTCAGTCAAACCGCATCAGAGTTCATTTGTAAGCAGAGTGAGTCCCATTTTTTCAGCGTCTCGGTCAGGTTGTCTGACACACATCAGCGTTCACACGTATTCAAATGTACCGCAACAGAGCAATCACACCAGAGTTTGTTTCAATCCAATCAAACCCTGGATTGCTTTCACACTAGCTCTTTGGTGCCGTTTTGTTTGGATGATGTGAACACATCCGTGAACTGTACCCGAGTCCAAATAAAACCGGTGGCGGTACGGCACTACGGTTCATGTGAACTCCAGTACGGTTCACTGCTGATATGAACGCAAATCGTACTAAATTGCAGAAGTGAACCGCTATTGATGACGCAAAACTGTGTTTGTGTGCGTCTCACTCCCTTTACAGACAAGCGTGACTGACGCACTGCAAGCAGAGAGAATTTAAATCTCATTATAGCTCGCCTTCAGCACAAATCATACTGAAATGTTATAGTTTGAGATTTAGTTAAAGGGATAGTTCACTTTGAAATACATTTTTGAAATGTAGGTGTCTTTGTTTTCGCAGTAGCTTCAATTATGATATTTTTAGGTCAAACCGTTCTTGTCTGTCAGTCATATAATGGATGTCTATGGGGTTCACCTCAAAGAGCATGAACAGATAAGTCCAAATTAAACATGATTTTAATGACTCGTAAATGTAAGTACACATTGATGGCCTAAAACACTAAACGAGCGAGTTTGTGTGAGAAAACTAACAGTATTTATAGCGCTTTTACCTCTTATTACCAAACAAAGCGCGCTCCCTCAGATCACTTGGACGTGGATGTGGTTACAAGAGGTAATATCTATATAAATACTGTTCATTTTCTCACACAAACCGCTCGTTTTGTGTCTTAGGCCATTAGTGTGTTAGAGCGGCCCGACGCTTTTAGACTCAATCGCACCATATAAAAGTGGAAAAACCTTGAAAGTAGAAGGTGAACTTCATTGAGCCTCAAAAATATTCTTATCATAACATAGATGTTTGTATATTAAAGTTGAGGATGAGTGGCCTTGGGATCCTGAGATGAACAGCACCGGGTCAAAGCAAGTTTGAAAATATGTGTTCTACATACTGTATGAATGCTTCCTGTTTCTGTAGAAAACATGTAATTGTTATAATATAGAAAATATCAGGCTCTTTGACCCATAAAATCCCTTCAGAATACGGAAGGAGGCATTCCTAAGCACAGAGAATCTAAAAGAAATTTGTAAAGAGAATTATATCTGCAGACATCATCGATTCTTGAGGCTTAAGGATACTCCACTTTTTTTGGAAATAGGCTAATTTACAACTCCCCCACAGTTAAACAGTTGGGTTTTTCCGTTTTCAAATGCATTCAGACGATTTTCTGATATTTAGAAGAATATCTGTAACAAGACAGTTTCTGGTCTCATTGACTTCCATAGTAGGAAAAAATATATACTATGGAAGTCAATGAGACCAGAAACTGAATGGTTACTGATATTCTTCTAAATATCAGAAAATCGTCTGAATACATTCGAACACGGTAAAACTCAACTGTTTAACTCTGGAGGAGTTATAAAATGAGCTTATTTCCAAAAAAGTGGAGTATCCCTTTAATGGTTGTTTAACTTTAAAACAGCTTCTTGGCAAAGCCAGCATTGAGGGGTGATCTGTATGCATAGACCCCGACTGATATTTTATCAAGTAACACAACATCCCCGGCCCTTGCACTGAGGGGTTGCCATGGCGATGCGAGAGGCTGGGACATAGGTATCTTAGGACGGCACTAAATCAATGTGTAGACAGTTTGGCTGAGCCAATATTTTGTAAATGAGACTCCAGGGAGACCAACCCACCCTGACAAAGGTATTCCTCACTTCATTCCTAGCTCGAAATCTATACAACTGCTTTTAAGATCACCCTGAGAGCTTAATTGACTTCTATTTAAATTTCAGTTTGATATTTTTGTTTAATATATATGATATCACGTGATTTAGGTGCTAAAATGTTCACATAACAAATTAAGAATGATTTTTTTGAAAAGTGAAACCGTGGTTATTTTTAAATCTCAGATATGCTCAAGTTATCTATATGTATATTAAAATGTGGCACATATGGACACATTGCACCATATTTGAGGTAAATGGGCTATATACACGCATAAGTTCCGCATTTGACGCAAGGCTGCTCTTCAGTTTCCGGTTGGGAAGATTTAGGCAGAGGAAAACCGAGGAAAACGGTATTATGGCAGAGTCTTCAAAATTTACTGCACTCCCGTCTTTGAAACGAAACCGTAATATGTTTAGATGTATTTTTATATATAGTTATGTTTATTTAATATAATTAAAAAAAAAGCATAAACACCATGAGGGGTGTCTGTTTTGTCTGTTTTTGTGACTAATGTTTCTTTAGTAAATAAAATCCAATATAAATTCTCGGTACATCATTGGACTTCGGCGGAAGTTATCGAGCATCCTTAGATCTTCGCCAGAAATACCGCCGTGCATAGAGCCCATAGCCATATTTACATCGTCTTATAGTATGTATGTGCACTTTTGGATATTGTATAAAAACACTGGATGAAAATGCCGAGATTTGCATAAATTCTAAAAATGTGCATAACAAACTCATGCGCTAAATTAAGGCAGATAGTTTATCTTTTAAAGGGTTAGTTCACCCAAAAATGAAAATTAAGTCATTAATTACTCACCCCCATGCTGTACCAACCCCGTAAGACCTTCATTCATCTTCGGAACACAAATAAAGATATTTTTGATTAAATCTGAGAGCTGGATCACTCCTCCACAGACTTCCTAAGGGACTGGCTCTTGACGGCCCATATAAAGTCAATAAAAAAATGTTTAAATATTCCATGTGCCTACAGTGGCTCAATTATAAGTTTATCAAGCGACAAGACTACTTTTTGTGCGAAAAAACATAAATAATGACTTTATTCGACTGTTCCATTACTTCCTTATGGGCGCATGTGCGAGAACTGAGATCAGGACGTTCTTCTTCGAGTAGTTCTTATTTACCGGCTGCTCACCGCTTAGGAGTATTACCGCCACCTACCGTATAAGATGATGTGCTGATATAGCCGGAGCGCGATCATAATCTTATACGGTAGGTGGCGGTAATACTCCTAAGCGGTGAGCAGCCGGTATCAAGAAGTAGTCGAAGAAGAACGTCGTCATCTCAGTTCTCGCGCATGCGCCCATAAGGAAGTAATGGAACAGTCGATTAGTCATTATTTATGTTTTTTTCGACACAAAGTAGTCTCGTCGCTCTGATAAACTTATAATTAAGCACATTTACTGGATAAATCTCACGGATTACAAAGTTACTCATGTGGATGTAATTGGAAAACCGCACTAACCAGAAGATCAATTTCATCAATGTATCATTTTGTGCAAGAAAACGCTGCTTTATTCGCAAATGTTTTATACGATATTCCAAATGTTTTATACGATATTCCAATTTTGTGCATAAGATAAATTTCCAACTTTGAATGGAAACACAACTATGGTATGCAATGACACCGTATATTGAATGTTTTATAACCAATGAATATGAATGTACCAAACCACAAACAAAACCTAAAAAAAAAAAAAAATAGTTACTTACTTTACTCTCGTATTTGCAATTATGATTGCAGTTTTTGCCAGTGGACCAGATGGCACACTTCATCTTTAAAATGTTTTCTTTTTTTACCACTCTCAGGTATAAACTAATTTCTCCTGCATGGCCACTGACAGCAATACCTCAGAGACCGAATGAAAAATGTCTTCAGCCTCTCTATTTTAGGCAGAGAAAGACTGTTGACGTTTGTGTTTGCATGAGAAAGTAAGTTGCATGGAAATATCTGACCTCTCGTGTGATGGGTTTACTCAATGATCCCTGCTGGGTTTCCCGTCTCTGGCTCAGCAGATCCGTGAGAAACCAGGAGAAATACAAATAAAGCTGCATAACAGATTCATCCGGTTCCGAATAGAACATCTCGTGACATTTGTAATTCTGGTTCTCCTCATCATATTGGGCAGTGACCGCAGACCTCGGGGAATATCATGTGCAATTCCATTCCATCAATTTTAAAATTATTTAGTTTGTAAAATTGCATGTCAAGTTCCATGATATTATCTCTAGTAGCTGTGTCAGTCCATTAAAATACTTAATCATGATTAATCTCACGTTTTTTTGTTAATGCATTTAGTCATAATAATATAAACAAATAATATGTGTAAATGTTTGGTGTATGTCTGCTGGTGTTTGAGTTATGGGTGTTAAGTGTTCCAGGGGGCGCTGTCGAGTCCCCCTGCCACGCCCGGGTACCATCTTCAGCCCGGCTCCAAGTTTCAAGAGTTTTCGAGCATGTTAAGGGCCCCAAAAGTGCCCGAATAGTCCCTAGAAAATTGTTTTTTTTTTTTTTTTTTTTTTTTAAATAAAAAAATAAATAATCGGATGGAAAACAATAGGGCCTTCGCCCCTTCAGGGCTTGGGCCCTAATGATGCATACGGGTAAATAATTTCTAACAAATATAATATATTCCTGCAAAATTTCCATTAAAAAAAATCTATTTAGATTTTCTTCATGAATAAATTAGAGGCATGCATCCAATCAATGCAGCCCCATCTGTTGGTAAAGGATTATTACTACACTGATTGCTCTGGTAACCAGCAGTACTAAAAGTACTAAAATAGTGTAAGATATTTTATAATGTTATTTTATTTATGATACTGGGATAAAAGAAAACTAATATATATATATATATATATATATATATATATATATATATATATATATATATATATATATATATATATATATATATATATATATATATATATTTGTTTTTATGTATTTTATCCAGTATATTAAGGTGATATCATGGGCACATTAAATTGTACTTCTCACACTCTTAAAAATAAAGGTTATTTATTAGCCTCTATAGATCAGCAAAGATCTTTTAACATCCACAAAATTATTCCATTGCACAAAAGGTTCTTTAAAGGGTTCTTTAAAGTGTTCTTCCCAAAAAGAAGTGATCTAAACCAAAAATCAATGGAGAATCGGATATTGTGTGCATTCTCAGTGCTTAAGCTTTGATACACACATCCCAACACTGTTTACTGTCTGTGTTTCAAACCCATGTGTTTATATTCTGCTGCTATTCCAAACACATAATCTTCTTTAGCGGAGACAATACAGACAATCCACGGCCACAATATTCCTCATTCTTCTCCGTCGCTGCCATCTTGGCTCAGCACAGAACGTGTGTGCCTGCGGTGAGAGCTCGCAGACACTAAAAATAACCTCAGCGGAGAGAATGTAGCCATGGTAACATCACAACGGATGCAATGGCAGGAGTGATCTCCAGAAAACATGGCTGAGTTAGAACAGCAGATTATACCGGAAACACACACACACAGGGATCAGATTTCGTCACGGTGTAGGCCTGTGTTTTATGGTTTCTGTTTGTTTCGCACATGACTGGACAACAAGGCCATGTGTGCTTGTAAATAAGGAGACATGTGAATCTTTTCTCTTTCACAGGGCTGTATGCATATGCGCTCCTTTTTTTTTACTTAAGATTCACAAATTATTTTTATTTGTAACAACTTAAGTTAATACATTTTAATGTATTACATTTCAATGGTTTTAGTTCATGTTATTTTATCACTATACTTCATTTGATATGTATAACCAGATGAGACATTTGCAAAGATAAGTGAACAACCAATGCTAGATGGGTGCAATATTGTGTCCCATGATGCAATGAACTGAATTTGACTTTCCTTGTTTACAAACCTCAATAAATAAGCAAGGATTGTACAATATTTGGCCGCGATACATTACTATTTACATTTCGCTTTTTAAATTTTGTCTACATCCAACGCACATGGCTCCCTTTTGCGTCAATATGAGACGCAGATATATATGGGCCAGAAGGCGCCTCCTAGTGGTCTAACCCTAAATCTACCCCAGATATTATACACTCACGAGAATACTTTATTACTTGAACGAAGTATATATACATTAATGAGCACATATATTTGTGAAAGAACTAAGTGTTTTTAGCTAAGAATAAACTAAGAGTTACACAGTGTAGCTTTAAGCACAATAAGACGTGAAAGAGTACTTAGTTTAATGCTCACTGTCTGATATTCAGCTTTCTGTGTGCGTGCTTTGGGTGTGTGCGCTAAGAAAATTAAATATCAGAAGTTTAGACTGACATGGCTTTTAAACGCATGCAGATAATACACTTTCATGATGATTAAGAACTGCAGTGTCACATGAGTGTGAACGTGATAAAGATGATAATCAAAACCAAACAGATGTTTTCACTTTTGGCAGAGTATCGGAGGCATGAGCTATACAGGCTCCGCCCTCTTCTGGAAACGGGGTGGGGAACTGCAGCTCATTTGCATTTAAAGATACATGCTCAAAAACAGCATTTTTTTCCTTCCAATAAAAAAAAACCCCAAAACATTTACAACATGGTATAATAAAGGATCTGTGTGGAATTTTGAGCTGAAACTTTACAGACACATTTTGGGGACACCTGAGACTTATGTTACATTGTGTAAAAAGGGGCATGATGGGTCACCTTTCAGATAAATCAAAACACCAGATAAATGCACAAACACAGAGAACCAAGGTAAACAAAGATCTAAGATTTACATTTCTCAGGTAAATGTAACGTAACTGTTCACAAGCAGTTTTATTTACATATTTCCGCGGCTGAAACACTGAACGATTACATGATAAATTTCAGTAAGTTGTACTGTATCTTTCGACATATCTTCTGATGTTCATTCATGTTTATTTCATGCTGTACTAGTAGTAAACACACTATTACCCCAATTTGCCGGTGAAGTATGTGCACAGGGGGCGGGGTATCTTTGTAACGTAAAAAAAACCTAGCCCTAAACCTAAACCTGGCACAGCTGTCAGCGGCGTGTCCCCGTTTTGGCTCGTGAGCGGCAGTTGCGTGTCGGTGAGAGGGGGTGGGGAGGGCGAGGCTCAGGGGAAGTGAATTCGGTGAGCACGACGCGGCGGCCACAGGCTCCGGTGGTCTTTGAGAATGGCGCTTCTTCCTGCACAGTGCAACAAAGGGCGGGGCGATGGCTGCGTATTCTTGGCCCGGGCAGAGAGCGCAGATATGGCAAGTGTCGCACGGGCGAACACACTATTAATAGAAAAGGACACGTCGCCGGATGGCGTAGCTCGCACGGATGGCTGAAGGGTGGCGAAGACGGCCGGCCTCTTCAAGTACTGTCCTTAGCTTGCTAGTTGCCCCTCAGACGGCAGACGCGGCTTCTGAAGTCCAGCGATGCGAAGAGCTTCGTTGAAGAAATGAAAATCAGGGAAGCAGCCTCTGAACCTCGCTTATATACACCAAGCCACGCCCATTCTGGAGAGCTGTGATGCAATGAGGGTGCAAGCGCCTCTCATTGGGCGTGACATCATGCCAGGTTCACTGATAGGCTGCTGCAGTTGCCGTAAAGCAGCCTATGAGCTCGCTCAGATAGCTCGCTCTAGGTCTGGCAGCTGCTCCACTGCGTTGACGACTATGGATACAAAATTATGGATAATTTTTTGGCCTTAATATCTCAGAAAATATTAATCTTTCCCGTGAGCGTAAGCTAGCTTACGCAATATGAGAGGACCTCTCATAAAAGAACCTGTCCACCTCCATTCAAGAAAATACACTAGAATTACATCTCTCTTGGTCATCTGACCTTCTTTGTCTGAAGCCATCCCCAACACCTACCCTCCATCAATTTCAAATAATGTTGGGGAGGTTAATAAGGAAGAGGTAACAACAGAAGTTTATATCAAACCTAATTAAATACCTTTAATGGTTTGTTTTTGTTGAGGGTAAGGGGAGGAAAGGATAAGTTAACTCTCTCTTTCTGTCTCCCATTCTCTTTCTCTCTCTCTCTGTCATGGTGGGATGTGGAAAATGGAAGAAGGATTCAAGTGCAGAGTGAATTTGATGACTTGATGAATTTGATGAGAGTGAATTTGATAATTTAATAAAGAAAATATAAAATGAACAAACCAACAAAAGAAATCCAAGGTATAACTTAATCCAAGACAGAATTGGCAGGGCAGGGCAGGACTCTACACTACTAACACACGTAAAAAATAACAACGAACGAGCACAGGACAGCAAACACAGGAGGACTAAATAGGGAGGCAAACAAAGGAGGGTAACAAGACAGACAGGTGGAGCAAATAAACCAATAATCAGATAACAAGGGGGAGGGATCAAACTAGGGCTGTCTTCTAATAGTCGAGGATTCGAACGATTCGAATTCGGAGAGGTCTGGATTCAACTATGAACGTTATAATCGAATAGTACACGGCCAGTTCAACCTCGTTTAAATCAGGTTATGTGTGTCTCCCGCTCACGAGCGCTCACTCTTACCAGACACACAAACAGACAAGCTGCACGCGCATCACAGAATATCCATCAAGCTCTCCCCGTTCACAGTAACCGGGTCATCTCGTTCAAAACAGCGAGCCGTTGCTGTCAGCGAGCCACCGCACATGAATACTCATATGAGTCAGGCTGCGAATGTAAGTTACATGTCCGCCCCAGCGTGCTCACACTAGCCTAATAAACGCCTCACCTCGGGCGCCGCGCACTCGCTACATTCTCAGCACATCTAGTGAATGCATAAGCATTCATGCGTGACAAAAAATCTTTAAGTTTTACGAGGCAAAATATATTTTTTGTAATTATGTGAATTACACTGCTCAAATCAGATGAGGAAGGGTTGGCTCTCCACAAAACATAAAATATTATTTTTCGTGTTCACAGAGGAAAAAACAATGTTACAGACGTGACACGAGCGCTCTGAAGCAGCACTAAAAAGACTGCTTTAAAACTTTCACAGACCTCAAACAGAAAAGCACAATTTGATTTTAATTAATATTTTATCAACCAATTGTCTTGATTTAATCAATAAGAAGGAAAAGCAGATTATTAGACTACTGATAATCAAGGAACGGAGGCACAGAAGCTCGTCTCATAAATATAACTACTGCAACTCAGCGTATACGTATCAGTCGACTCTACAGACCTAAATATCTATATTGAAATGTCTACTTGTAAATAGAACGATTCAAAACGAAAGAAAACGTAATGCTCTCTGCTTATGAAATGAACTGTGCGTTTCTCTCTGGCGCATGCACCTGCGAAATCGCGCAGCATCGTCAACTTCAGCTTTTTATTTTCGGCAGCGCCGCTGCTACCCTTAGGCTAAAGTGTTAAATTACAAGTTACAAGCCCACCACCGCATCAAAAACATGATTGCATGATAAAAACATGAAAAATACTAGGCTACCTAAACATAGCCTAACTGTTTAGAAAAATAAAACACAGAACGAATAGCCTAATGTGCATACGTCCATCTCTTTTGTTTGAAATGGAAAAAATCGACTATCAGTTCGACTATCAGTCGACTACGGCAAAATCTAACGAATCAGATTCGACTATGAAAATCCACAAGACAGGACAGACATGTGACACTCTCTTTCTCTCCATGTACGCAAGTATGTATGCATGTATGCTTATGCGCGTGTGCTCTGCACATATGCATCTATACTGTTTCTGGACCAGGGTTGGCCATGGCATCCCATTGCTGGTCCTATGCAGTTGGTATTAGTTCAGGGCAAGTGTGGGGCCTTAAAATTGTACCTTCATGCCGTCTGCCTACTCGTTTGCCCTGGATTTCTTGCCCCTGGCTGGGTCATTACTACATGTCTTGCTTTTTTTGTGCATTATATATTATTTGAGATACATGCACATTTAATGCAGCAGCTTCTTTTATTAAACAAACTCAAGACTTTACAAAACACTGAAGCATCTCTGGAACTGAACAAACAATATAGAAATGACATAAAACTGACAATGAACTGAAAGACACATGGGCTTGAGGAGTTAAATACACAGCAAACCAAGGAACTAATGAGACCAATTAAAAAGACACACCTGAACTGAAACTCAAATCAAATCAGTTACCATGGAAAAAAACAGAACTAACAGAACTAAATAGCAAACTAGATTGGGAACTAAGGCCCTGTTTACACGAGAACGCTCACGGGTGAAAACGTAAAAATATTTTATCGGATGTGCCTTTCGTTTACATGGTGACAGCGTTTTTGAGGCTTAAAAACGCAAAAAAGTGAAACCACCCTCCAGAGTGGAAATCTTAAAAACGCTCCACCGCCACGTTCCCGTGTAAAGGGTAAAAACGCAAAAGTCTGCTTGACAGTGAAGGTTTTACTCAGGCGCGTGGACTTGGTGTTGTTGTAGCATGCACTCCTAGCCGCCTGAAGTGCATACTACATTGAATTTCACAGACTTTTGCGTCACCATTTGCACGCGAATTTCCCACACAAAATGCTCGTCTAAACGCAGAATAAAAAGTGATGACGCAACGCTACTTTTGCGTTTTCTCTTCAGAATCGTTTCTGTGTAAACATAGCCTAAGGGGCTGTTCACTCGATGCCATGTTTATTTTATGTTAAAAACTTTCTGAGTTTTGGGCGCTCATTTACACGACAAAAGCATTTTAGATGCCTGAAAACCCAAACTTTAAAAAAAAAAAGTTCAAAGAGCAAGTTTTTGAAAACGGTCTCCATGCAAAAAGCAAAAACGCGATCTCTGAAGATGATGATGTCATCACATGCAGTATTATATCTCAGCACATGCGTATTATGTGTTTATTCGCTATTTAAAGGAGAACGCAGGCGAACAATGAACCTTTGGTGTAATAAAACATTGGAACCTAGTCGATCGTTCTCTGAGATTTGTTTTCATGATAATCGAATGTAAAGAGTTTTATATCTAAAAACTGTTTAGCGAATAATGCTAGTAATGGGGGCATATAATAAGTAAAAAGAAATCGTTAGTTTATCCACTAACAAGCTCAAAATAGCCCAACACTCACACAGTAACATAATGAGGGTACATAGATGCAAAACGAAGCATTGAGAACTTTGTAAGTGTACAGACCGTTTAATAAGAAGATACTTTATAATGACAGTTCACTTCATGTATACACAGCAGGAGCCATCTTAAAAAATAGTCTCGATAAGTCGATCCCCGAACGCCGTTCATACAGTTCAGAAGTTCGCTGAACTTCATACAGTTCAGCTCACTCAGCACGACGTTCGTGGTTTGACTTATCGAGACTTATTTTCTAAGATGGCTTCTGTCTGTATACGCGAAGTGAACTGTCTTTATAACGTATCTTCTTATTAAATGGTCTGTACACTTACAAAGTTCTCAATGCTTCGTTTTGCATATATGGACCCTCATTATGTTACTGTGTTAGTGTGGGGCTATTTTGAGCCTTGTTAGTGGGATAAACTAGCGATTGCTTTTTACTTAGTAAATGCCCCCAGTACTGAGCGTTATATGCAAAACAGTTTTAGAGATAAAACTATTTACATTCGATTATCATGAAAACAAATTTCAGAGAACGATTGACTAGGTACCGATGTTTTAGTGAGACCAAAGGTTCATTTTCGCCAGAGTTCTCCTTTAATGGTCTGGCAGCAGAATACAGCGTTTTTATTCGTTTTTGTCGAATCCGATGTGAAAAGGGATCGTTTTGACAATGAATGTACATGGAAAACTCAAAGGAAAAACCTTCTCCATTTTAAGCATATCGTTTTTGCGTTAACATTACCCTAAGAAACACAAAAATTCACAGAACAGCAAAACAGATCAGAAACAAACTCAAAACGACAAAACAGACTCAAAACATAACAGCTGTTGATATTTCCCTCAGGAACCAGCTTTTGGGACCCACGGATGACATATAAAAACTAGGAATTCAATGAATATTTAATGAGTCTCTCTGTTTGATGATGTAAGAGAATAATCTCACCGTTTAAAAACATCAAAGCAACAAAAGTGGCATATCCTATGTATTCTCTGTATTCTGCGGTTGTTCACAGCTCAATGTTTTTGCCCATGGCATTTTGTGAAGTAACTAAACATGCCACAGATGCTATCAAAATAATTCAGTGACCCAGAGATTGTGCAAAGCTTTAAAGTCAACATGAAATAGCATTCGTAACCTACTTCTCTCTACTTCTTTATTTTGGCTTTGCTGTCCCATTAGGAATTGATTGGATCGTGATAAGTGTTTTCTCTATGATGGCTACTTTGAAGGGAGAGACTGAAAAATAAGAGCCAAAAAGGGAACTTTTTTTTTTTTAGAGGCAAGGCAAGTTATTAATTTTAGATTTATGTGCACTGAAAAATCACACAAAATAAGACGGATTAAGACAGACAGGTAAATTTTTGGTTTCATGTTAACTCAAAGCCTTAAGCTGCATTTTCAACCAAATTGAAGCACAGCTCATACAGAAATCACTTTCAAACCAAGCAGCTTCTGTTGATCAATGACTATGTTTACATGCAGCTAATTTTCGGGTTATGATCGGGTTAAGGTCACTATTCGGGTTTCTGAAACATTAGGAATAACTCTGTTTACATGCGTGAGCAGAGAGGGTTTCTCCAATATACATGGAATTGCAGTGTCCCAAATGTAAACAGTGACCAGGGTTAGCGTCTAGACGTACGGACAACCTAAGACGCAATATGCGTCATTTCCGATTCTTCTTCCTGTATCCAAAGACAACAAGAGCAGCAGCATGCGGATAATGAATAGTTCGGGGCAGATAGTGATCGCCTTTGTTTGCACTTTGACGCTGGTACTGACCTCGCTCCAAAAGTATGCTGTGCTGCGTTTCGCCTGGTCTCGCCATGTTTACTTCTGGTATACTGCACGCAGATTTTTGTATGTGCCGAGAAGTTTCTCACTCAAAAGACCAAGATTCCTTGCGAAGAGAACATGCGCAGAACACAAATCACTGTGTAGGGATATTATACCTGGGGTACCCCTTTTCTAACCCGAATTTTTGGTCATGTAAACGCGTACTCGGCAAATCTCCATCGTGATTTGTGTTCATGTTCTATTCGTAAGGAATCTTGGTCTTTTGAGTAGAGAAACTTCTCGGCGCATACAAAAATCCGCATTTAGTATACTGGAAGTAAACAAGGCGAGACACAGCACAGCATACTTTTGGAACAAGCTCAGTAACGTTACCAGCATCTAAGCGCAAACAAAGACGATCGCTAACTGCCCCAAACTATTCATTATCTGCGTGCTGCTGTTGTTGTTGTCTTTGGATACAGGACGAAGAATCGGAAATGACGCATTTTGCATCTTCAGGGTTGTTCGTACGTCTAGACGCGCGTCGCCGATTACATTCGGTATACAGGTGAAACTCTCTCAGCTCACGCATGTAAACGGGTTATTCCTAATGTTTCAGAAATCCGAAAAGTGACCTTAACCAGAACATAACCCGAAAATTGGCTGCATGTAAACGTAGTCAATGTGACACCTAAAATATTGAAATCTAGTGTGTTTCAAATTATGGTGCTTATTGTCATTTTAGAGTTTGAAAGCCATTATCCTCATTTCCTTAAATTAAACTGAAAAATCTGGTCAGGATATTTTTCATAAACATTTAAAGCTCAACTGAATAAAGACAGTTTGACATGGATTGACATCAGAGTGATAAAATAAAGGTAAATAATCATTTTTGGATTTAAACAAATCTGCTGAGTTCTCAAATCAAGTATCCTATCGTCGCTGTCCCGAATGAAAACCGTATGTCCATTTTGACGATTTTGAGATCTTTTCACGGATAGAATGTCCAGGTTCATTTCCGTATACAGCATGCGTCACATTATCTAAAAGACCAATGAAAAGTTGTGAAATCATGTCATCTGATTTCCACGTATTTCCATTTGCTGTCAAAGCTGTCAATCACGCAGCGTATCTCCCATAGACAGTATGGTATCCCCCGCCCTGTGGAGGCATCTCGCGGTCTCGTGAAGTTTCGCCGGTCTCGTCTCTGAGACCCCTACACCTGGTATTATAATGCGATCTGTATCCAGATAAGTTATCCGGATAATAAAAAAGACATGTTAATGCAAGGTATAAATACGTTGTAATCGGATTGTAGTTCGGATCTGCCTGACCATCTGGAGGTAGTCTGGCTCGCATTGTGTTCGGATCTTTACTAGGTGTAAACGCAATCTGGTTGAACCACATATGTATATTTTACTCCTCTCAAAAATGCAAAAAAAAAATAAACGAGTGAGAGCGTGTTATATAGGCTATGACACGTTATAGTCAGATATGATGGCGCTGACTGCGACACGCATCACCAGCAGATGAGCAGCTGCTTCAAAAGTGAAAGTAAGTCACAGACACAATCATCTTCACAATCACACAATCATCTTCAAGTAAAGAAATGAAGTGATATTACAGGGCAGGCTGTTGCCACATTCTCTTATTGATGTATGTCTTTGATTTTGAAATTAGCTGATGATAAAATGCAGCTCATATCTGTAATAAAATGCAGCTCATTTCCGACAAAATTACGGTAGGATTGTGTAAATAAAGTATCAGTCTAGCATTCGCCATCCATGCCAGTGTATTGATTCATTGTCTCTTCATAGTTTGCAAGAGACATTTAATAAACTGAGCGTATTTAATAAACTGAGCGTAGCCTATTCATCTGTCAATATGAAACGCGATTTGGTCATTCTAATTAATAATCGGAAGAACACGTATCGACCACCGTTACTATACAATATGCACGTATGTCCATTTAAACTCGATTTTGGGTCAAATATGGATTATATCATGACACTGGCAAGAATATGGTTACATTTAAAGATGTTGTGCCAAGCATGACAACGCTACGTTCAGCTGCTTTTGAAATTACATGTTTTTTTCACTTCCTGAAAAGTAACCGTTTTGGACATACGTGAGTTTCATTCGGCAGCGACGCTATACTGTTATGCATAATGTGTTTCTATACATTTCTCATCTGCAATTCTTGGGGAAAATGAGTCATCATTGTGTGATATATGCCTCTGAAGTGAACACTGAGTGGAACAGTGAGACTTAGAGAGGTTTGAATAAAGGGTGGAAAATGATAGAGACAGCAAAACAAAGATGGGAGTGAGCCGGGAATGAGCCAGGAGAGCCCTGGCCCTCAGGACACTTTCCCAGAACCTGATGAACCTTTCTAGCCATGAACAATGACTGCAGCAAGCGCTCACACTCCTGCCTGCAGCCCACTCCAATATATCTGATTAAAATCATCATTGAAATGCAAGGGAGCCGCGCTATTAATCTTCATTACGGGCAAATTCAAAGGAGAAAAGACATGCTTTTGACAGAGCTCTGAATAAACAGCCCTGTGACTCATCAGCAGCACGAATGATGTATACTCACAAAGACCCATAACAACTGCATAAAGAGAAATCTAGAGCTCGCAATTTCAGAGAAGACGCAGTGATCACACCATGCAATAGAACAAGACAGTTAATGAATGTATTCAGTGTGAGCATTAGCACAGCTGTTGTAATTATGTTTAGCTGTGGTATTGGATTTTGAACTGCCCTTGTAAAAAGGAGTACATTTATACATACTTATTATGGTTAATGTAATACACCTTAAGAGAAAGTGCCAACTGAATGTAATGCTTTCTCTTAATTGCATGTGATTAACTATTAAATGAAAATGTGGTAACACTTTACAATACGGGTGCACTAATAACCATTAATTCATGCTTAATTAATACACAAATAATACTGAATTAATGTGTAACTAATGATTATCTAAGCTATTTATTAATGATTAACACATTAGGAACTAATTAAGAGTCTGTAATGTTAATGTATTAGTTCATACATGAATTGTTTTTAATTAAATATGTAATAGTGGATTAATTCCATAATAACTCAATTTTTTAACTAATAGTGTTAATTAATATGTTAATTACCAGAATAAGTCAAAGCCTTGTATTTCAACTTCCAGATAATATGACAGGTACACTAATATGCATTAATACATGATTAATTACTTCATTGTTAATGCAAATTCATGTGCAAATTACTACAATTACTAAATGACTAGTTAATAATGATGTGCCCCAACAAGTAAAGTCATAACATAATGATACCTTTGCAAATCATTAG
Organism: Hybognathus amarus; assembly: GCA_030378365.1. Classification (NCBI taxonomy): domain Eukaryota; kingdom Metazoa; phylum Chordata; class Actinopteri; order Cypriniformes; family Leuciscidae; genus Hybognathus; species Hybognathus amarus. The sequence continues at coordinate 85,746 of JAQIUQ010003105.1, forward strand.
CTAATGATTCATTAAAGCAGACAACTGGAAGTTGAAGCGCATAGCTTTGACTAATTTTGGTAAGTAACACATTAATTTACACTATTAGTTAATAAAATATGTTATTAAGGAATTAATACATTATTAAATTAATAGCAATTCATGTATTACTTAATCTATTGATCTTATAGACCAATTAATGGTTTAGTTCTTCATTAGTTATACATTAACTCATGATTATCTGTGTATTAGTTGAGCATGAATTAATGCATATTAGTGCACCCGTATTGTAAAGTGTTACCGACAATGTAATATAGTTTAAATTAATTAAATGGATTAAACTAAACTTTTGAGCGTTTTTGACCCACCTTTAATATATATATAACTTGATTACATGATTACTTCTATTGTGTTTGAAATATGGTTAGTTACTGCTGAATGAACTGACAAGCATTTATGGAAATACTTGAATGTAATTTCAATTGAAACTTGTATGTCATGTATTTAAATATATTTATAATTACACGTTTGTACTGAAGTTTCTTATTTAGTACATATAAAATAAATTTTCAATATAATATCATACAACATACCACAGTTAAAATTGTAATCAAATACTTTACATGTGCTTAAGTATGTCAGTCAACACATCAAAATAAGTGCATTTAGCACTGACAAAAGATTATTTAAACATAATGATTTAAAATATAATTTAAAGTAAAACTTTACATTATTAAAAAGAACTGTTTAAAAAACGATAGATTAAAGTGTAATGTCTTTAAATCAATGTATTAACTGAAAGTATGTTTTTTTTTAAATATAGCCTACACGTAAGATGAGTAAAACTACAAGTGCACATTCAGTACAAATAAGCTCTTTTTTCACTCTTTATTCACGAGGGTTTAGTATTAGCAAAGCATAAAGGTGAAAAATAAGGTGAAAACCACTTTTGATTTTGAAATATGTATGTTGGAGGCCTGTACATGTTGAAAAGGATCACTGACTTAGTAGTCTCTATTGGTTTTCTGAACCACTGACAAACTTTAAAGGAACACTCCACGCTTATTCACCATATCCCCCAGAATTAGATAAGTCCATACATACCTTTTTCATCTCCGTGTGTGCTGTAACTCTGTCTGACGCACCCACCGCTAGCCTAGCTTAGCACAAAGACTGAATGTAAATGGTTGCAGTAGCATACTAGGCTAATCCCAAATAAGTGACAAAATAAAAACGCATCCAGACTAATAAATATCACAGACAATGAATAAAGAATTATTACAGTAATCAATATCGCGCATCTCAGGTGCTGTGGTTATCACTCCGCCCAAGTAGCAGTGCTTTGCCTTATATGACCTTGTTCATATATGACTCTCAAATGACCTTGTTATTTGTACACTCTGTGACTATACAAATCACAACATGTAAATAAGAAAATGTTTGCATTATTTTGTCACTTATTTGGGATTAGTATGCTACTGCAACCATTTACATCCAGTCTTTGTGCTAAGCTAGGCTAGCGGTGGGTGCGTCAGACAGAGTTACAGCACACACGGAGATGTAAAAGGTATGAATGGGCTTATCTAACTCTGGGGGATATGGTGAATAAGCCAAAGTCCCAAAAAGTTGGAGTGTTCCTTTAAGCAATAAGTACAGAACACATTAAAAAAAATTAATAAAATAATGTATTCACAATAGTTGTAGTTTTTGTAATTTAGGGTTTGAATCACCCAGTCCCCGAATTCAAAGTGCCACAGCTGTCTTGGTGATTATTTGTAGATATATAAAAGTCCTGGTCAAGGGCGTCAAAGAATGTTCTGAATAATGGAATTTTGCCTCTACAGCATATGAATAATATAATTTGTAATGTTACCATCTACTCCTGTGCCTCTAGAGATGTTTGTCACCAGATATTGTGTCTCTGTGTGTATGTGCACATGCAGTCAGCATAATAACAGTCAGCATAATAAGGTACACCTCTCTGCTCACCACAAGACCAGAGCTTAACAACATATTTGGTTTGAAACCAATTGTCACAACAGGGTCAGATGAAGGCAAGAGAGGATGCAAATTCAGCAGTCTTAATATTTATTAAAGTAGACTTATTATGGAAAATTCACCTTTATAAGGTGTTTGAACATAAATGTGTGTCTATGTGTGTACACAACCATCCTATAATGGTAGAATTCCACCCACTCCTTTTTTTATCCCCACAAATCATAAATCATAAGCAGTGTCTCAGAACAAGCTGTTCTGTGTGATGTCACATACGCCAAGGCCCCGCCCATGACTGCTGACAGACTCCACCCTAATAGCACAGCTCCTCCCCTCACTGAGCTGAACACAGTTCATGTTTATCTCCTCGCCAGTGCATTTCTGCATTCAAGAAATGTATTATTAAAGCTACTAAAGTTATTTAATCATGTGCAGTGAGTGATTTTGTTCTGTTTGATTCACATTAACAGCATAGCAGTAGATATTGTATATTACACAGCTTTCACCTTCATACATAGATCTAATATACACATGCGATTTCTTTACTTGCTGTTTGAGCCCATTCTCATCCTTTATCGTCATATAGAACGCTATATGACAAAACGGCGCTATACTATGCACATGGCACCCTTTATCATTAATATAACACGCGAACCCAAGGCATAATAAATCCAATAAATCCTTTAGCGTAATATGAGACTACCCTACCTACCCCATACTTAAACCTAACCATCACAGAGCGTTATATTAACGATAACGGATGCCATGTGCATAGTATAGCGCCGTTTTGTCATATAGCGTTCTATATGACGATAAAGGATGAGAATGCGTTGGCTGTTTACATTCACACACATAACCGCCTCTGTTTATGTGAAATTTGTGTTTTTGACATGTCCTTGTGAGTATTTGACAGTTTAAGTGCAATGAGATGTGAAAAAGCAGCGCAGTCTCATCCCAATTCGTCATATAACTGACGTTTTGGGACGTCTTTTGACCATTCGTCAATATACGACTTTTTAGGGCCCCCTTAAACGTCGGTAGATGACGTTATGGGATCCTAACTCTACCCCAGACCTAGACCTAACCCTAAACCCAACTCGTCACCTAACTGACATTAAAGGTAAAGCGTCAGTTGTATGACGACCCGGGATCGTCATCTACCGACGTTTAAGGGGGCCCTAAAAAGTCGTAGAACTTAGTTTAATGGTGCAGTGTGTGTTTTAGTGACATCTAGTGGTGAGGCTGCGAATTGCAACCAACAAAAGTTATGGTGGCCACAAGGAAGTGATGTCATCGACTGAGACGATGAGGTCAGTAATGAGGTAACCCCAAACCAATAACTAGTAACCATAAAAATTGAATATTATATTGTACAGACAATTTACTTAAAACAAGCAAACAACTTAGTTCATGTGCTGACATATTAGTATGTCATGGAAACATATAGTTAATTCATGGCCACAATACACTTTTTCTGCATGTCATGTGTGGGGACCTGTAGAAAGAAAAAATAAACTAACCAATAAGATTTCTGGCATTAAAAATCTCAAGTTGAATACTTTATCCTTTATGGCATATGTGGAAGACATTAAATGCATTTCACAGTAGAAATGACTGTATTCATATAAAATGGCCTTGTTTGTTTTGTTTTTTTGATATGCCTTTGTCAAATTGTTTTATCTCAATGTTTATTATTTGCAGACTGGACTACTTTGTTAGTGTTTATTGGCTTTATTAGAACAAGAAATTATATGAACAGGAAAAAAAAACTGAAAAAATTTCTTAACATTCTGCTTTATTAACTATTTCCACACAGTAATCATCACATATGAATGAATCATTCGAATTATCCTGTTTTTCACACATTTTATGTGCACACTTGAACTCTTCAGCTAACAATGTGCCGCTCTGCAGCTCTGGTCACAGTTTAACAAAAATCAGAGGCGAACTGCTCTTAAAATAGGGCCTTACAATGCAGCGTTCGCTCCGGGGGCTTAACCTGAATCTATCAATGCAAACAAGCCTGGTCATTCAGTGGAAGAAAAAGCACTTCTGGCCACTGTGAAGCCCTAACAACTGACAAACTGCATGCCAGGCTGTGCCCTGCAGACAGTCTGCGCTCAGGAGTTAGTGAAGGAGCCGTTGTTGTATCTGTCCAGATCAATAGAGCTAATTTCCTGTTTGGAGACACCTTTCCCAATTTAAAAGTTAGTACTAATCTATGTTAAGTGTGAGCCTGTATGAGAAGTCTGGAAAATGCAAATGCAAGACATTTATTTTCAGTGTTGGGGACATACACTCACCGGCCACTTTATTAGGTACACCTGTCCAACTGCTCGTTAACACTTAATTTCTAAGCAGCCAATCACATGGCGGCAACTCAGTGCATTTAGGCATGTAGACATGGTCAAGACAATCTCCTGCAGTTCAAACCGAGCATCAGTATGGGGAAGAAAGGTGATTTGAGTGACTTTGAACGTGGCATGATTGTTGGTGCCAGAAGGGCTGGTCTGAGTATTTCAGAAACTGCTAATCTACTGGGATTTTCACGCACAACCATCTCTAGGGTTTACAGAGAATGGTCCGAAAAAGAAAAAACATCCAGTGAGCGGCAGTTCTGTGGGCGGAAATGCCTTGTTGATGCCAGAGGTCAGAGGAGAATGGCCAGACTGGTTCGAGCTGATAGAAGGGCAACAGTGACTCAAATAACCACCCGTTACAACCAAGGTGGGCAGAAGAGCATCTCTGACGCACAGTACGTCGAACTTTGAGGCAGATGGGCTACAGCAGCAGAAGACCACACCGGGTGCCACTCCTTTCAGCTAAGAACAGGAAACTGAGGCTACAATTTGCACAAGCTCATCGAAATTGGACAATAGAAGATTGGAAAAACGTTGCCTGGTCTGATGAGTCTCGATTTCTGCTGCAACATTCGGATGGTAGGGTCAGAATTTGGCATCTACAACATGAAAGCATGGATCCATCCTGCCTTGTATCAACGGTTCAGGCTGGTGGTGGTGGTGTCATGGTGTGGGGAATATTTTCTTGGCACTCTTTGGGCCCCTTGGTACCAATTGAGCATCTTTGCAACGCCACAGCCTACCTGAGTATTGTTGCTGACCATGTCCATCCCTTTATGACCACAATGTACCCAACTTCTGATGGCTACTTTCAGCAGGATAATGCGCCATGTCATAAAGCTGGAATCATCTCAGACTGGTTTCTTGAACATGACAATGAGTTCGCTGTACTCAAATGGCCTCCACAGTCACCAGATCTCAATCCAATAGAGCATCTTTGGGATGTGGTGGAACGGGAGATTCGCATCATGGATGTGCAGCCGACAAATCTGCGGCAACTGTGTGATGCCATCATGTCAATATGGACCAAACTCCCTGAGGAATGCTTCCAGCACCTTGTTGAATCTATGGCACGAAGAATTGAGGCAGTTCTGAAGGCAAAAGGGGGTCCAACCCGTTACTAGCATGGGGTACCTAATAAAGTGGCCGGTGAGTGTATATAATACCTCAAATCAGGTTTATGACAGATCTGCTATTGGTTTTCTAAGCAATCAGATTGATGAGCCTTCACGTCAGCAACCAAACATCCTAAAATTAGCGTGATTTTAACGGTAAGAGATTGTTAATTGGTTAACAGAAAGTTTCTGTACTATATGCGGTGAGTAATTGTAATAGATCTAACCGTATATTTAATGTAATTTTACAGTAAAATACAGTTACATTTAGTTTTTGGTAGTGAAAAAGAAGCCATTGTATAATTCCCACAATTTCCTGCTTGACACTTCACATTTGTTGTATTTTTTCTAATCAGTGATGTTCATTATGGTTTTATGTTACATTACATTTAATGTTTTTAAATTAATATTTATTGCATTTTTAACATTTCCATCATGGTGTTTAGTGTTTGTGTAAATTACACCCTTCAGCTGAAATTTCTCAGCTTGTGGCTGAACTATTTTAAATGAGCTTTGATTCATCATATGATTCATATAATCATTGTGATTAGTTGTATAACAGTGTACTACAATAGAAAACAAATGACAAACCTTTTATAGACAGATCCTAGAGCTTAATAATAAACGTATGTTTTGCTATGTCTAAAAATATGAAAAAAGCACATTTTGTAACACACTTATCAAGAGAGATTTGTTAAACATATCACAACTTCAATGTTCCAGAGCCATTAAGGAAGAGAACAATGCATAATTTAAATGCATAATTCATGGTATTGGTTTAATTATAAGGCTGCTGGTCATTTTACGAGAGCAAAAATATGTAGCAATTACTTGCGTTCAGAATGCTTTTGTGCACTGGCCATTTGGCAATAAGAGCTGCTGGAATTAAATGCTGTTCAAGTTGTCTCATGTAATTATAATCAAACCTGGTGAGGCGTTAAAGTGAGAAACTGTAAATGGCAATATGATTTGCTCATGTAATAATAGTTGCATACAAGTTGATGCTGAACGGAGAGAAGTGCAACTCTCTTACAAAACTAATGACAAAAATGTATTTGAATACAAATGTATTCTGTAGATTTTGACAAGAGTACACCTAAATTTGTATTCAAAAATGTTTAAAATATAAGCTCTATGGATGGCATTTGCGGTACTATACTGTTAAAAACATATGCTAGTAAGATTATTACTGTTTTATTACTGTATTTTTGATCAATGCAGCATGCAGCACTTTTTTTCAAAAGCAGAACCATTCCCAAACTTTTGAATTGTAGTGTCTGCTGTCAGTATTTATCACTGTACTCTATGACTATAACTGCATGGTGTGTGTGTTTTTAACAATAAGAGGAATGAGTCCAAATGTAGTCCTATTGTCTGTGGTAATTGACAACACATAGAGCTTTAAATTAAAAGCATATTCAGGGTTTCTCAGGTTTCAGTAAGTCAAATTTAAGACCTTTTTAAGACATTTTAAGACCATAAACATTGAAATTTAAGTCCTACACAACGCATTACCAAAAATTTAAATAAGAAAATATTCAGAAAAAAAAATATTTTATATGTGTGTTTGGGTGAAATTTTTTGTTCTTTGCATTTTATACTGTAAAAACACAATTATAGTTGATTTTAGTTGATCATACCCAGAGATGAAATGGCAATGAACATTTAATTTCATGATTACTATGAAATCAATTTGCCAAATGTATGTCTAAACCCAGCAAATAAAATTAGCATGAATATGCACTTTTTGTTTACATAAACAATAAAATACCATTAAAAATGATGGCCAGATTTTAAAGGAGTGTCTTGCAACAGGTTAAGTCTAGTTAAAATAAAGTCTTCACAAAAGTAGTTTTATAAACAGATAAAGCTCATTTCAGCCTTTAAATGATCTTTTATAAAAAGATTGAGTCAAAAAATTATAAATTATAATTAAAAAATTATAAAAATGATAAATTACTGACATTCACATCCCCGATTTTCCTGTTGCGTCTGTCGTTGCTTTGCAACCATGCACTGCGCTCTCCATAAACAAAGATATTTTAGTAGCCAATGGATTTCCACCACCGAGAAACGCTTGCTGTAACGTTAGGTCTGCTACAAGATTTATTCAGATTTATTCACAAAAACACCGGTAGTGTTTGGGTGCACCGCAATCCTTCATGTTGACTGAGCTTTCAATGTTGTTATGGAAGGGGCCGATTGGTTGGTTCTTCGGTTCGTTTGTGGCATTCTAAATCTGAAATGGTGAGATTTTTTTCAATCTCGCTGTGGATGCGACGCGCCTATATTAAGCCACGAGCTAATGCTAGCGCGTGAGCGGCGTGTTTGAACAGGTTTGAACCCCTGCACTAGAGCTCCGCTTTGTAGGCTACGACTCAATACTTTCTGCGGCCAGAGTTTTGGCAAATGAACGAGGGTTAAATATTTTTAAGACCTGACTAAATCAAATTTAATATCTCAGAAAAAAATCTAGCCGTTTTTAAGACTTTTTAAGGCCTTAAATTTAAAGTTCCGAATTTTAGACTTTTTAAGACTTTTTAAGACCCCGCGCAAACCCTGATATTATCAGAGGAAAACATTCTGTTATTGTCAGCGTTATTGTTGCAGCAAAGGATGAGTGACCATATACTTTATTTAACAATAAATCAAAATAAACACTCAGGATAACAGGAGAATATAAACATTCAGTAGGGTCCAAAGTTCTGAGACTTTTTTTTTGTTTCCCATTCAAACCTAAAAGTTGGACATAAGACATAAAATCATTTCAGTAAATCAGTTCAGTTCATAAAACCAGGTATGTATTGAGGCAAGCTGTGGATAAACTCGGCCCTTCAGGAACAGGTTTGGACAACACATTCTCATCCTAAGACGTCATCTAACTGACGCTTTTGACCATACGTCAACATCCGAAGTTTTAGGGGGTACCCTTTAACGTCAGTTAGATGATGATCCTAGGGCGTCATATAACTGATGCTTTACCTTTAGTGTCAGTTTGATGGCAAGGGTAGGTTTAGGTCTGGGGTAGGGTTAGGATTAGATAGCGTCATCTAACTGATGTTAAAGGGTACCCTAAAACGTCGAATGCTGACATATGGTCAAAAGCGTCAATTAGAAGAAGTCTTAGGATGAGAATGGGCTGGTTTGGACAGTCCTGGTCTAGATGCATCATAGTCTTTTCATTATATAGTCAAAGTCACCACTGTCCTTGTGTTTCCACAAGACTCTCGAGATAACTTTACACTCTCTTCTTTCCTATTTCCTGTAACACAGCCCTTTCACATAAACAATCTTCCCTGTCGGCTCTCATTTGGTTATGTGTCTCTTGTGCCATTTTCTTCGACCTTTTCTTGGGTGCTTTGTGCTTCTGTGCACACTGTAATTACAATGAAGCAGACAATCCCTGTGAAAGACCAGTCAAGATATATGACACATTAGCCAGCTCCTGATGAGTCATGTTTCTCTGCCGTTACGAAGAGCAGCAAGGGCTTTCCTTGACTGATTGGTCGTGTAATTACATTTAGCACAATGTAAGCGTTGACTGTCCATGCTTAAATGATTTTGTCGTAGCAATAACTAGTATTCACAAAAATTGTAAATATATATATATATTTTTTTTTTCTAATGTACAGCACAGAACTCATATTCAGCCAAGATGGATCCCTAAATACAAGTGGTATTAGTGGTGCAATTGTGTGTACTGTGCACTTGTGTGTATTATTATTATTTTCTTCTGGGAAATTAATGAGATCTAAAGAAAGGGCTCGCTAATATGAATTGTGGCAGCTTCAATTAAATTTGACTGGAAATAAAAGTTTTATTTATTTTTTCCACGAAGGAACCTTTTCATTGTACCTGTAACTATTGGTGAAGTTGCATTTTGGCATATATGCAACATAGGAACTGGAAACGACTTTAGTTCTAGGAACTTCTTTTGGGGAACTAAATTAGCTCCTACTTCAGAGTAGGGTCAAACCAAGGACACAACATGGCATCATGACTTTTGCGTAAACATGTTATCTATACGCATTTTGAGCTAAATGAGCCGTTAAATGTCCGAGTGATTACGCGTGTATATACACGCCAGTTAAATGTCTGAGTCAAAACGAAGCAAAATATAGATCTACATCTGGGGAGCGATATTTTTTTTCCTAGGATGGTAGGGGAAGACTCATAAATGCTATTAACCCCAGTGATGGGTAGGTTTAGGGACGGGATTGGGGTAGGTCATATATTTATATATGCAGTAATGTAACGTTAAGTCAACGGTGTTCATAAACACGCTGAAAAGCGATTATGCGTGTTGATAGCATGCCAAAAATGGAAATACGAATTGGCATGTCATACATACGCCATCTCATTTCATGAGATCAGTCTGAAGGACAATAGGATCTACCAGTGACGTAAATATACGTTGATTGGCCAGTCGCATACAAAACATCGGCACCAGGCATCTCGGTGTAAACACAGTTTATAGCCTATTTACTCCTGAATGAGACTGAAATTGAGTGGCCATCTTAATACAATGATGAGTGACCATTTAGATATTTTAGATCTTTTAAGAAAAAGTGGAATGAAATGTAGAGTGTTGTCAGCGGTGTCAAGTTAAATAGAGCCGTGCTGTGGGCAATAGGTTGTTGACGGAGAAAAAGAAGGGTCCAAGCACTGAACCCTGTGGTACCCCAAGGGGGAACATGATGGCTCTTTCAGATTGACTTGGCTGGAAGCATTGTCCAGTTAAGATACAAAACCAAGAAAGTGTTGACCTGCATATGCCCTTCTCAGGCAGAGTGGAAAGACTGACTGACTGCTTGAAGGCTGACTAATAGAAGTTCAGTAAATTGTTGACAAAATTGTTAAAACTAATGTTTGTCCGAATCCAGGTGTGATCTTCGTGCCTTTATCATGAGTTGACTTGAACGTTACTACCAATGGTCTCTATGATCGACTTATGATGCTTTTAGGAAACATAGCCCTGGGCATTGGATTTGTAGTTAGATATTAGACTGCATTAGGAGAGTAAATTTAGGCATTAAGTGTTATTTGATGTGATTAAGCGGTAAAGATGTTGGTAGTTTATGTTAATGTTTAATGTTCAGTTATGTTGAACATTTAGAGGAATTTCTGTTATTGAATGATGTGCTGAAGAGTAGCGCTTGTGCTAGGCTGTGGGAACTCAATATTCAATGCTAATGTCAGTGCTGACACCTGATTACTTAGTGGTTTATAATGTTCATTTAGTTCACCCAACTAAACTGATTATAAATTAATAATAATAAAAAAATTATTAAACTGCGCTTCATCATGTGTATGTTTAAATAATAAAAAAAGGTTATATCAAACTTAGGAAATTTTACCTTGCAGGAGAAATCAGGTTATATCTCTACTGACAATTATGCTTCAGTAAAAACTTCTGAAAAAACTTTCGAATGATGTTGTGTCGGTATTTATGGCTCAGATGATTGGTTCTTAAAAACGAAGTGCCCATGAAGAACAGATGGCAGCTTCCAGGTCGCTTACCCAGGTCTGTGTGCGACAGCTGCTATTGAGATGAATGAGGATGCTTAGTTCTCTCTCTCTCTCTCTCTCTGTTATTCATGTGCAAGCTATGGTAAAACAAACCTACATTACCAATATGATTTTGCTATTCAGAGTAGGTTTTTTTGAGTGGGAAAAGCAATTTTTTTTAGCAAGCTAAGGACTTTGTATTCATAACGCTCAAGTCAGCTTGATTAATAGCTTTCATGTGTGTTGCTTGATGTGTTTCAGGACACTGCAATATCCTAATTATTTTGTCATGGCTATTATACAGTCATTCGTCTCATTACATTTGATGATAACATGATGAAAAAGCTGAGCAAGATAACAAAATGTCAAAATCAAACTCAAAATTCTTACTGGATGAGCTGCGTTCACAGTGTTGAAAAAAGCTGATTAACACTGTGACAACACATTCTTTAGGGATCGTTCAAGTAAACATTTTAATCGCTTATTCCAAAACTGCATTACATTTTTTTCTTTTTCTGCGGAACACAAAAGAAGTCAAATTTGACCAAATTTAAAAAAAATCAAAAATCAAAAAAATTGATGTTGATTAAAAAAGATCATGGACATGTTATCTCATTACTGCACACGAAAATACTCATTCTTTACTGATTCCATAATACGATAAAATGCTTGCATGAAGCAAAACCACAAAATTAAAAATGATAAATATGCAAGAGAAAAAAAACATCATACTTTATATACATTTTAGCTAAATAAATAATTCATAGTAATACTAACAAAACACTTTTTACAAAAAAATAAGGATAGACACAAAACACCACATTTCACGTGCAGTGACCGAGAGAATGTAAGCCGGTCAACCAAATTACAAATGATTTACGACTCCACTAGGATTTCATCTGGTCTTTATTGCAAGGCTCACATCCGTTTATGTCCGATCATTATTTATTCATTCGAGGGTTTATGATGTACTGCTTTTCACTTCTAGATAAAATACACTGAGTTTGTTTGTTTTTTAACAAAAAGAGCTTAAAGTCAAGACTTCTTGTACAACATGTTTTGCATTTCAGTCACCTTGCTCACGTCATTCATGCATTTGATAGTATAAGTAAACCATTATATATATATATGACATGTTCCATTCTGGGACAAAAGATTATTATACATTAATAATGGTTTACATATATATATATATATATATATATATATATATATATATATATATATATATATATATTGCAGACACAGCTAGGCCTAAATGAGGATGACATGACATATCTTGTTTCAAACTTATTCCGAATTGCAGCAATAAAACCTTTTCTTCAGAAATCTTGAGAATAATACAGACAGTTCATTATTACACAGGCTTGTGATGCATGCCTACAGCAAAGAACTGGCACCACCGATTCTAATATACGGCCCTCCAACCCCCCACACTCAATAAGGCCCCAGCTGTGGAGAGCGGCCAGGTAATTCACGTCTTATCATCTGTCCTTCAAATGAATGTCATGTGAATGAGAGGGCCAGGAGGTCAGAACCACTGGATGGTTATTCATGCAAAGGATTGCTGTCTAGCACCGTGAAGAATCGCTGCTTTCAAACTTGGCTGGGTTTATGCTGTTGATGCATAAGATGATATAAAAATGGAGTGAGAACGTAAGCGAACCATAATAAGACAATGTTGTCTTGTAAATGTTTTGTAGTACACTGAAAAGGCCCATGCGAGCATCAATGATAAATCAGGCACTTTTTATACAGTGATTCTCATCTGGTAGGTCACAGGTCTGTCTCACTCAGCAGGGAAAAAAACAAAACAATTTTTGTGAATATTTGTTTAGTAATATCAATGGGTCTTATTCACTAACCATGTGCATATTTGAGCATGCAATCTGCAAATGAGCATTTTCACAAATGAATCGTGGTCAGTCAATAATTTTCATACTAAATGTATTATAAATGTATGAAAAACCAAACCAGGCTCATTGAAAAATGATATTATGTTGCTTCCAGCATGATTCTCGACACTTTCAAACTGAAATGTCGAGTGAGTGGCACTAAAGGCATGTTGATGAACGTTAATCTGGAAGCATTGCATTATGTTGGTTGTTGTACCACTGCAGTTCAAAATGAAATGCCTGTTTACTGGCACTAAAAATGCTAATGTTAAAATGTTATTGCTCTATTGCGTTTGAAGATAACATAGCATCTACACTAAACCCAACCCTAACCAATAGTGTTAACAAAAGCAAATATATGATATTTCAAATTTGCATAGCAAACATGCCATTTTAACTTCCTTCTCCAAGTCTTTTAGCTCTTTTACTAGGACTTGTACCTGATTGCATCTCAGGTGCAGTGCTGTACCAGGTGAGCTATTGAGCAAGTTTACTATGTCAGAAAAGCTAAACATATAGAATGGTTATCTGATGCAAATGCCAAAATGTATTTCATTCACAAATCATGTATTATGGTAAAAAAATAATAATAATAATACAAGCTCATAATAAAAAGTTTTTAATAATTGATAATCTATCTGCCCCTAATAATAATTTGTGTGAAAATAAATAAAATGCGTGTTTTGAATGCCACTGTTCATTTTAGATGAAAAGCATACAATGAAATAGGAATATATATATATATATATATATATATCAAAATAAGTCAACAGAACGTACCCTGACATTAAACCTCCCTCCCGGAAAGCACATCCACACACCATTAACAACATTGGAGGGAGGGGAGGGAGGGAGGGAGGGAGGGAGGATGGGAGATTGGGAGGATGGGGGTCTTGGAGGTGGACGTGGCCAAGGTGGTGATGGAGAAGACCCTGGTGGAGCCAGCGAGTAAGCCGATCGGGGGAGGAGTCAGGGTGGACGGTCCGGGAAGATCCGACTGATGAAGGCTGAGCTGGAAGAGGTAGAGACCCAGGTGGAGCCGAGAGTGACACCATAGGCCAACAATCGCAGGACCATGGTAAAAAGAGAGGGCCTGGAAGACAGGGGTGAATCCGGAGGGAGTGAGGGCATGGGTGGAGCCAGAGGGAGGGAGCAGCCAGATGAAGCTGAAGGGGTCGAGGGTAGAGGTGCAGCTGAGAGGTGAAGGGACGAGGGAGCCCAATGGAGTTCGAGAGATGATGGACCGCGAAGGCGCAGAGGGAGCATAGAGGAGCCGAGGGATGGACCTGGGGATCCATCTTACAAGGCTGAGCTGATGGTGGGGAAGCCCATGACAGTGCTGGAGGGAGTCAGCTGCGGGGTTGGAGACAAGGAGCTGACCGGCACCAGCGGAACCAGACAGAACTAGCGGAGGGAACGGGATCAACAAGGGAAGGAAAGTCTACACATAGGACCATGTCATCAATATAGCTGGATGGGATCAATATATTTGGGACCGCGGAGAAGGAGAGAGTTCAAAGTTGGGAACTAGGGTGGGGCCTGGATCTGTAGACAGTCATGAAAATCAACAAGCATGCAAGCGATGCAAGCAGGTGAATGCAAGAAGGTGCAGATAGGTGCATACCAGAAGGCTGGAGACTGACGATATCTGAATAGGATTGAAGATTGGATTGTACTGGTAAGTATCACAGGTATGTAGTAGTGTTGTCAAAATTACCGACTTCTGTACCAAGTCGGTACTGAAATTAAAAATGTGAGGATTCCAGCATTTCCCTCTAGCGTTTTGAGCGCTGTTGAACAATTTTTAAACACCTTTGAATGGCCATTTACGCACTCAACATATAAGTCTGTGATTGGCTACAATGATCATCGCTTGAGAAACACTTCACTGAGTGCTTACATAGGATGTTTGAAAGCAGGCATCTTTCAGCGGATCCCAAATATATCCACTGATAGAAGCCTGTTTTCAGACGCTCCCGAGTACCGAAAATTTCAGTACCAATGATGGTACTTTTGACAACACTAGTAGGTAGTCGGGAGAGTAGTTCGTTATGGAACAACAAGATTGGACAATGGTGAAATGAGAAGTGACTGTTTATATAGTGAGTCATTCGAGTGATTGTGATCGAGTGAGTGGAGAAGCACACTTCTTTTCATAAGGTAAATCGCTTTGAAAGGAGAAATTTTAATAGTGATGATACAAAGATATGCATTGAATTGAAAATAAGGATTAAACTACAACAGGTACATATCAACTATATGGTAAATATTTTTGTCGTTTCCATCTCACATTGCCTCTTTAAGCTATTCAAACACTTTACATTTTATCCATACCTCTAAATCTCAAGGTCACGTCAAAAAAACATCTTATGAATATTCATGACAGCATGTGATTGAAGAAGTGTACTTAGACAAGAGATCTATTCTGAGCTGTGAGAAGGAGGAAGGGGGAGGCGAGTCCCTCCTCAAGGCAAGACAACCAGGGCATTCAAACTGCTGAAGGTCAAAGCCTGGGAAACTTTAGCAGCAGAAGCCTCCTGTCTTTGATGAGCTGCTCCATGTACACAATATGTGAAAAGGATTTATTAGGTAGAGGAAGAGCTGTAAAGGAAATGGGTAGAAACACGAAATAGAATCTTAGTGGATCATTTGGGAAGTGAACCACATTGATCAAGTAAAGCACAGAAATCAATGCTAATTATCTCAGTGTGTCTTGGGACATGTGAAAGTGGGGGAAGCAGTCAACATATTTTGCTTTCAGCTTTAAAAAAAGTAAACCGCTACAAAATGATAGGATATTAACTTACAACAGCAATCGCAAAAACAAGACTATCATTTTAAATCGAACTGTACGGTTCATCCTCTCCGGTCAAGTCAACAACAACAGAAAATCCATTAAATGAGTCATGATGAATAAAAATGTACTTTTTAAAGTAGTGATTTGACCCCCAAAAAGGATTTAAAATGACACTATATATTTTCATTGAGATTTCAATTGTTTCAAGTGTTTCAGTAACCCTTTGATGTAGAGTTCTCAACGGGCCTGAAAATTATTACCCGACCCGACCTGGCCCGTGGCTTTTGAAGCCCGACCCGATGTAACCCGACACATCAACATGAATTATCCGCCCGAACCCGGCCCGCGGCCCGACTCGGACGCGCACGCGTTCTAGTACAGTCTATTGCCGTTGCAGCGTCTATATTGTTTCTCACGCAGTCAGATTCTCTTTTCCTTTTCCTAGTCTTCCGAACCGCGTTTTGAAACCAGCAGGCGGGCTACGAGTTTTGAAACAAAATAGACCTAGCCTACAAACATAATCATATGCTTATAATAGGCATCGTGGAGGAAGATCAGTGCGTCCACAGTGGATAGACTGAGGCGTGTTCTCCTCTCTGCCAGCCACCCGCGATGGACTTTGCACGCAGCAGCCAGACTTTCTTTACGGTGAACAGCAGCGATGATTATAATAATTTGTTTGTTTTTTTTTACTGGGTGGAAAAGATTAAGCCCGAGGTCCGACCCCGACCCGAGTCATTTGCTTATATTTTCGACCCGAACCCGGCCCGAACCCACGGGTCCCGTCGAGTTTGTCGGGCCGACCCGACCCGTTGAGAACTCTACTTTGATGGTCCCTTTTGAACATTCTGTCGACTATAAGTAACTTTGCACCTACTTGTCAACTATCATTCATCAGAGTGTTATTAGACTGTCTGCTTAAAGGAGCATTTCACCCATTTTAACATTAGTCGTTATTGAAAGTGGGTCATGTAGTCGAATTGTAAAAGAAATTTTGAACTTGGTGCCCTCTTGACCAAGAAAAGACCGAAAATAACTTCAGGGTGCATATGTATGTTAGACAACAACTCCCACAATGCAACACATTGCACAGCTCCACAAGCCACTCCCACTAATCAAGAACAGTGCAAACATCAGAGAAATTACTCCTTACTCCTCTCTCATTACAAACTTACTCCTCTCTATATGGTGAATTACTTCAACATACCGGGATGTTCAGTCAAGCGAGACGCGGATGGTCATCACAACACAAACGCCCTTGTGCTCGTTTGATTCAGAGATTTCGTCCAGGAGAAATTTCCATCGTTGAAATTCTGTGCAGCAAACGGACTCTATCTGTGTTCGTAGTTCACAGCGAGAGCACATGCAACAGCAGTCTGCCCAGCTCGGAGCCAGTCTGGGCTCCTCGAACCGCGACAGGCAGCCGCCTCCTGTTCCTCCATCAGCCTCAGCTGCTCTTCACTACATTGCGGCTCGTAAAGATGGCCACAAGCATCAGATTTGAGCAGCAAAATTTCTAAATCCTCTTCTTCCATGTCATGTTTAGTTCCTTCCGTCATTGTCATAGCTTCCTATCTCCACAGCGCTTGTTAGCTTAGCTCTCAAACAAGATGGCTAATATTGATTTCAGTATCTGCAAGTGAAGTCCCACCCACTGATCTGTAATAGGCCTGTAGGGTGAGTGGGTCCCACCCTCTGGAATAATGAGGAGCTAATGTTTGTAGTCTCTACACTTTTCAGTGAAATGTGATTTCCTGCTTGTCATGATGCCAAATGATGATTATTACTTTATAAAAAGCAGTAAGTAAAACACTCAAATCCTTATTTTCCCATCTCAGGGGAAAATAAGGGAATAAACTATAACCATTCAAAAATATGACTGTTTTTTTAAAGATACAAAGCTTAATGCAAATGGGTGAAGTGGCCCTTTAAAATCTGCTAACTCTTTATTGTGATGCTCCCCAACAGATATTCTACTGACAAAGTTACTTTGTAAGTAAATGGCAACTCTAACCCTAAACCTATAAACACTATAATGAGAATTAGTAGACATATAGGTGCAACATTACTTAAAGTCAACATAATGTGCTGAAGGGACCATCAAAAAAAGTGAAACCAATGTTTCTTCTGTCATTTCTAAACTGACATTGAGACATTTTCCTTTTCCAGTGAGGCACTGACAAACAATTTATCTGGAGATGACTTGTAATCATCAGTTTTTAGATGTCAGATAGCCTGTCCTCAGTCAGACCATGGGTCAGGATATAAATGGCCTTGATTGAGACACACATTACATATCTTAGCCTCAAACTATATCATTCTGAGCTTGTGTGGGCAGGATTTCAATCCTCCACAGTGAGCGTGACCCCATCACCCTGAACTACCCAACACTGGCAGAGCTGTCAGAGGTGCCATCCCCATACAGTACTTCAACAAAATACCACTGGTACACCAAAATAAGTCTTCATTTATTGTCACATTGCTTGAAAGCAAGGACATTTTAAAATAAGAATTATAAGAGCATTGCACTGTGTGGGACCAACCACAGACACCTCCCTAGATCCCATCCATCATGGCTCAGAAGATTGTGGAGAATGTGGCCTAACCCCTATGTCTATCGTCAATTATGTAGCACAGCTCACACAGAAGTCACTTACAGAACAAATCAGCGAAGGGATATCTTTCAACCTTATGCAAAATTCCCAATTGTTCAATTTTCTGTAGAAATTTCCAGATTTCACCTGTCTAAATACAAGACAGTATGAACATTGAACTCGCTTTTCAGAGATGGTGACAACTTGAAAGACTTCAAAACTTCAAAGAATTTGAATTCGACCCTCAAATGTACTTTTTCTTGCTTGACACACTGTAAACAATTTCAGTGAAATGTATGGTTAAAAAATTGCAGCTGTATCACGACTTTACTGACAAAAGTATGGAAGCATCATTTTAAATTTGCCAGATTGAACAGATAAAAAGGTTTCACTTTATTTTGATGGTCCCTTTAACACATTCTTATGACTATAAGTAACATTGCACCAATAAGTCTACTAACTCTCATTAGAGTGTTAGTAGAGTATTAGTAGACTGGTAGGGTAAGGGTTAGTAGAATAAGTTGACATGTAGTTGCAAAGCTACTTATAGTAACTTATTCTATAGTAGCCTATTCTCTGACTATCTTTAAGAATCTTCTAGACGAGCAGCTTCCAGTTGGTGTTGGTGTGATGGCGAGTTCCAGTGAGTTTTACATTCCTGCCTAGCATAATGAGTCTGATCCAGAGTTGACAGGTAGGCTTTTCCTGGCTGCCGCGAGTATCGGGCTTGTATGGAACCATCCGCCTGACGACGTATGGAAACATCTCCACCTGGTGTGGCGACCCTAAGCAACCCCTGTAGCCTGTCTGTCTACTACAGTGGCAGAGACCTATAGAGCTGTGGGGCAAGCTGCCACCTCACTGCATGAACCAGCACTTCCTAGTCTGATCAGACAAAACCGCGACAGTGGCGAACATCAACCAACAAGGTGTACTACGCTCCCACCGTATGTTGCAACTCGTCCGTCACCTCCTCTTATGCAGTCAGAAGCATCTGAGGTCGCTTCGAGCCATTTATATCCCGGGAGACCTGAACTGTGCAGCCGACGAGCACTCACAGCTTCAGCCTCTTCCTTGAGAAGAAAGACTCCATCGTCGCTCTCAGCTGATATGGGATCAGTTTGGGGATGCACAGGTGAACCTGTTTGCCTCCCAAGACTCATCCTTTTGTAACCTGTTTTAGTTTCAGTGAGCCTTCTTGCACAAACCCTGTGCAAGATCAGGGAGGATGAGGAGCAGGCCATCTTGGTGTAATCCTCGGCTCATGATGTTCCCTTACGTTAGCTTCATATACACCTAGTGTTGTGAACTTTTTCTTCCAAAGTGTAGCAACTCAGAAGCGACCAGGAGACTTGGTTGTATCTTCAGCAAGATTCTTTATTGAGAAACACAAGCTGTTGGTAGCTGCAGTTCTCATCAAGTCAAGTCTTAGTCAAGTCTTAGCCAACCACACTCTGAAACAAACAGTGTTTCCCCAACCATTGTTTTAGGGGCGGCCCGTGGGGGACCTGCACACATTTTCTGTGGACGAAGCGTGCCTGGATTTCGGGCCGGCCTTTTATCACGTGATCCTGAGACTTCGACCTGGATATGTGCCCAAGGTTCCCACCAATCCCTTTCGGGACCAGGTGGTGAACCTGCAAGCGCGGCCCCTGGAGGAGGCAGACCCAGCCTTGGCATTGCTCTGTTCAGTATGTGCTCTCCGCACATATGCATACAGAATGCAGGTGCCGCCATGTGCATGGTTCCCCCTCTGGGTGACCCCCATATGTGAATTTCCACTGTAAGCCTGTGAGCATGTGTCTTTCCCTTGGTAAGACATTCTGCCACCCCTGGGGGACACCCCTGTCACCCCAAATGCTTCCAGGGTCATGTGTATTCTGTAAGTCCTCCCTTCGGGTAGACACTGATTACATATTTTCACTGAGATATATTTCGCAGTGTACCTTGGTACTGTGCTAAGTAGGAGTCATTCGTCCGTGCTAGTCTCATGGCAGGGAGCTCATACTTACACAGGGCACAGGACGAATAGCCGAGGTGGCGTGATTAGACTGGGAACCCCATTCATCGTCATTGGACGTAACTCGAAGTGACAACAAAAGGGAACGTCTCAGTTAGAGATGTAACCCTCATTCCCTGAGTAGGGAACCTTACATCTTCCTGCCACTTCTGCTGTACCGCTGGAATAGCCGAGTTCAGTCTTGGCTCCTCAGCAAAGAAACATATCTGCATATTGCCGGCGTTCTCCTTTTATACTCCTTTTACTACTTTACTTTCCTTTTACTACTTTATTTTCCTTTTACTACTTTATATTTTATACTAACGCGGTGGGAGGAGTTACGCCATGCAAATTCCGCAGACCCATGGCATTTCCTTGCAATTGGCTCGTTTTATTTCTTTCAAAGGTGAGAGGCTTCTTAGCGAACCCCATTCGTCGTCAATCGGTGTAACGTCTGCGTTCCCTACTCAGGGAACGAGGGTTACATCCATAACAGAGACGTTTCCTGGAAACAGTGTGCAACAGGGTTTGAGATACATTTTCTCTTGTTTGGTGGGTGTGTCAGAACTGCCGTACAATCAGCAGCAACATGTACTGTACGTATATATAAAACATGCGGTATTAAAGTGAACTCGCACAATGGGTTCAAGGAAAATAATTTACAAATGTGGTATATGTAGCTCGGTACGCAATAACTGAGGATATTAGAAGATATGTTTGTCTTAAGTGCTTTTCCTAAAAATGAGAACGAAAATACAGGGTTTTAAAACAATATAAACTACAAATAAAGTCAGTATGCGAGGCTAAATAGAATGTGTTTTAAACTGAATTAGGTAAATATGTGCATTCATTTCAGTTTCAGCAATCCCTTCACTCGATTGGGATGTTCTCTTGTATTCTGGGCGGCAAGTGCAGTAACAGTAACATCGGGCATATTTTATAGTATTAAAGGGCGGGTTTACTGCGATTTCACTTTTTTCATTTTAAATAGTGTGTAATGTTGCTGTTGGTGCATGAACATGTATCTGCAAAGTTGCAGCACTGAAAGTTTAGTGTAAGCAGAGATATCGTCTTTTTAAAATCAGGAAGTAAAATTGCCTACAAAAACGACTCGTTTTGGACTACAGCTGGGTTATGGTACGTCACTAACCCACACATTTGCATCAACCACTCCCTCCGGAATATGCAGGAAAGGGCATGCGTCGCGTGAGTTGTGTTCACGCAGCTGTCAGGTCTTCTGTGTTTCGGGCTTCCCACGGACACTATACTTCGACAACAATGGATACAATTTGTGTTTGATTATATTCCTGAAAGTGACGATCGTAATCTAGCTCTCTGTGCTGCGCATTTACGAGACAGCTTCCAGAATCTCCACGAGTTCAACACTGGATTAACGTAAACAAGAAACTGTTTCTAAATCATGAAGCAGATCCAACTTTAAAACCAGCAGTTAAAAGTCAGCAGTTGTTGGACACAATCTGTAAGTAGGCTAAGACTTCATCATTTTAAATGTATTTGCATGTATAATTCCCGACGTAGCGTTGTGTTTTTTTGTTTTTTTTTCAAATGCCAGCGCTGGCTTTGTAGGCTTTATGGGCTACTAGTTAGGCTATTTTGTGTCTATGGCAAACGCGTACAAACATTATGGACCTGAATTTTGTATAAGTACTAATGTTGTAAATGTATTTTTCATATATATATGCTTTATGACTTTATTTTCGATTTGATCAAGAACGTAAACCTGCAAACCCTGTTTGTGTTTAACATTAGTTGCCAGTCAGTTGCTATCGTTGCCAGTCAGATGCTATTGTGTAAAACAAACGTGCATAAAGTTAAAACATGAAGCAAATTATCATACAGAAACCTTTATCAACGCATCACCATTTCCGTTTAAAAAACGTTTTGTCGGGGCTGAACTTAGCCCTGTTGTGACTGCTCTACCGCTCTTCTGATTGGTCAGATGGTCCAGTCTATTGTGATTGGTCTACTCTGCTCCGGTTGGTCAGATGGTCCAGTTTGTTGTGATTGGTCTACTCTGCTCTGATTGGTCAGATGTCTCAGTGTGTTGTGATTGGTTACTCTGTACTGATTGGTCAGATGGCCCAGTCTGTTGTGATTGGTCACTGCTTTCAGCATGTGTCGTAAACCAAACACCCCTAATCATATCTGAATTTAACCTCCAGACCTTACTCAGTACTAGATACAAACAGTAACAATGACGTC
Source organism: Hybognathus amarus (assembly GCA_030378365.1). NCBI lineage: Eukaryota > Metazoa > Chordata > Actinopteri > Cypriniformes > Leuciscidae > Hybognathus > Hybognathus amarus. Next base: position 108,211 of record JAQIUQ010003105.1, read on the forward strand.
GGGTTTTACCATATAAATTCAAGCACAAGTCCTCATCCTTTGGGAGTTCATGCAAAGTGGAATTGCTTTCACAGTACAGAACACAATATTTTCTTGGAATGTCACTTCTGTCTTTTAGGAGACAAGAACTCTATTTATATGCACTTTAATCTTTAAAACTTAAAAAAGCACATTAAGGGCACATTAAAAGCACAGGTGATAAGGAGAAAGCCACATAATGAATCATTTCATCATAAATACTAATAAATAGAAGGTGCACACAGTGAAATACACATTGTACAAAACACCATCAAGGTAACACAATAAACATTAATTTAACATAAGATGTAAGATAAAACCCTCATGCGCATAACTGATAACAAAAAAAATTAAAGCTGCAAGCAGCATTTAGCGGTGTTCAAGCAGTTCAGGCCTTTAGGCACAAAAGCATCAAAAGGCATTCAATTTTATTTAATATACATTTATCCACTGACATAATAGATGGAAAACACCATTTACAGCCAATACAGGCAATTTACCATTGGAAATACATGGTTTTAAAGATTTTTAACAGTTATAGCGCCACCTATGGTTCGATCTCCATAAAACTATAAATGCTTCTTCAGCATGTTATGACGCATATGCTCATCAATTTTTGTGAAGTTCTGAGTTTTCCTTTAGGATTTATAGGCTTTTGGGTGCATTTTGCCACTTCCCTTTTGTAAACGACCCTGTTATAGCAAAACAAATGCAAAGTTTCAACTTTTTTTCTAGTAATTATTGATCTAGAGAGTCCAGAGAATAGGCCTGAGACTGGTTTGGTTCCGATCGGGCGAAAAACCAGGGACATCTTGATATACATCTTGTCCGTCTTGAGCCAGGGATTACAGTGGTGTAAAATGAAATCCATGATTCAAGCTCAAACGATCTAGGAGTTATGGGCAATTTAGTACTTTTGGTTGTTATAGCGCCACCTATGGGCCAATCGGGCTCATACTCTGATAGGTTCTCCTCAATTTTGAGGCCCTACCATGTGACAAAGTTTCAGAGCTCCAGCCCTTACGGTTTGGGCTGCACGAATGCGCTTTCAGGGGATTTTTTTTTCTTTTTAGCAAATACAATAGGTTTTCAGCACTAAAGTGCTTGAACACCTAACTAAGGGAAAAAAAATATTTAAATAAAAAACATGAAATGAGAAGTGTCACATTGGTAATTTTGGGAATGTCAATTGATTGATTTTTACTGTACATTATGACCGAAAATATGACTTTTTCAAGATCTAGATCTATGTATGTATATTGTAAGGGAACTATAATTTTTGTCTCATTGGTTTGTTTTCAGTCAGTCAAAACAATACTGGAAGACCTGCTCAAAAAAACATTAATTACAGATATTCATTGTAAGTTATTTTGTTTCTTTAAGAAGGGGTCAAGCTTTGACATGTATATTGATCATCGGTCTGATAAAAAAATATTGATTGTAACCAATAGTCGTGTACAATTTGTGTCAAATCTAATGTCACCTAGCCTGACAATGGTTCATTGAAATGTGACATTGACGTGATATAAGCATCTTGCATAATTCATATAGGACTGCAAGGTTCAAAGTTCAAAGCAATTAAGTCAGTTTAATTATCAAGTCACGTTCATTAAAATGGATAGGGAAAATTCTTACAAAACCCTTAGTTTCAGGGTTTGGCAAGGTTTGGCACAGTCAAAGAATCTAATACGGGTTCTTGGGTATGTGTACAGTGTTCCTCTGTCTGATGTCTAATGATGGCCAATACCATTTTAAAACCTTGTGTCTAAACTAAACTATTTTTGTCTGTCTATGAAGGCATCTGTCTGAATAATAGGCTAAACAAATAACTCTTACTGACCCACAGACCTGTATGAATGGCAGTGTACTTTTTTTAAATGGTATAAATAGATTAAATCCAATTTGAAGATTGAGACATAAACGTGCACATAAACCTGATCAATTTAAACACTATATTAAGATGCATCAGTCGGAATGAATTCATTCAGATTAAAACAAAAAGTGTCCATGTAAGCGTGGCTATTGTTGTCACAACCTCAATTTTATATTAAAATATAGGGGTGTAACGGTTCACAAAATTCACGGTTCGATACGATACACTTGTGTCACGGTTCGGTTCGGTACGTTTCAAATACAGAAAAAAGAAAGAAATGGCAGAGAAATTTCCTTGATTTAATTTTTGTATTATATTTTTATTAAAACTAACATCATAAAGTATGATATTTTTTAACTATGAGCAATGATGGAGCTATAGCCTACTTGACTTTTCATAGGAGCTTATAAAACAAAACAGCTCATTGGACAAAATTAAATGTAATGTTGTAGTAGTTATAAACAAATGTTTATTTTAGTTTAGATTAACATTTGAGGGCAGCAATTGTATTCATAATGTCAAAATACAACATACGTGATGTTACTTGAAAGCATTATAGCCTACAATTCCTGCAAAACTTACAGACAGTAGTGTTATACAGTAAATCCTTGGTAATGTTGCTGATCTGTGGAGACTGGATAGTTCATTCATGGCACAATGTTTGTTCCTGGTTTCCACTTCAGCGCTGTTTGATCCGTTAGTAACAGAGAAATGTGAATGTTTCTCACCAGATCTCGCAGCGATGTTATTACTTCAGTGGCGAATTCAGATGTTTTCTGGATTTGGCTGTGTAGTAAGAAGATCGGCTCACGCTGCATTGGTCCAAACTGATAAATGGTCCGACATCCAAACAAACAACCACACAATAACGAGTAGCTCTGTTTCGTTCCGCTTACATTATATTTGCCATTTGATGTTGGGCAATGTTGTGGTCACGCCAACATCTAACGCTTACATTATAAACGCGCTTGCGACGCGCCTATAATTTGAATAATGAAATGTTGGTAGGCAGGAAAAATTAACCGAACAATCCGTTCGGTTCAAAAATGTGATACCGAAAACTCGAACCGAAAGCCTCGTACCGAACGGTTCAACTATGAATACGCGTATCGTTACACCCCTATTAAAATATTATTCTGTTTCATTTGTCACACTGGAAATCTAAGGTATGGTCAAGTGCATTGCATTGTGGGATACAATATTCCAAGCAGTGTGCTCTGCATATTTTGGCAAATGTAGAAGGGTATTCCATGCATTCAAAAATCAAACACTGTGCACAGTATACATATCCTGCAGAAATAGAATGGTAGGGTGCTGTTTGAGTGTTTGCAGTCAGTCTGAGCATCTGAAGGCATGCGGCATGAAACAAAACCAACGCGTTCTCATCCTTTAGCGTCATATAGAACGTTATATGACAAAACGGCGTTATACTCACGCGCATGGTACCCTTTATCGTTTATATAACACGCGCTGTGATGATTAGGTTTAGGTGTGGGGTAGGGTAGGGTAGTCTCATATTACGCTAAAGGATTTATGACGCCTCGAGTTTGCGTGTTATATCAACGATAAAGGGTACCATGTGCGTAGTATAGCGCTGTTTTGTCATAAAGCACTTTATGTGACGCTAAAGGATGAGAACGGGCTCAAGCAAAACTAAAACACACACACTCCCTCCTTTATTTAATGGCAATTCCTCCAGTGCATTTTCCCATCTTTGTCACTATAGCAACGGAATCTAGTGGGCTGACATTCCCGTCTCCAGGGGCCTGGCCTTGTTCTCCAGTTCACATGCAACACAGCTGTTTCATCCTTCAACAAAGCAATTAACACACAGGGTCAAAACAGAATCTCTCCTCCAAATATCAGCCAAATATCATTGCTCTCTGCCGTAAATGATCCGATCCCATTGGAATCTTGGAGACTGACAGGGTTGCACTGCAAATGAGATTAAGGAAATCAGGAATATGATAAAACGATCACATTCTCTTAAGCAACAGAAAGGCTATGATGTATATCCCATATTATACACTGATAAAGTTATTTTTTCCAATCAAGCACCAGTCATCCTTACATAGAGACTTTGGCTGAACAGACAAATCTCTAATTTCTCAAACAAACAAACAAGAAACCTTTTGGAAAGTTAATAGAATATGGCTCATAATGTAAATCATCTTCAAGAAGTGGGTCAGTAGCCTCAAAAGTGATGACGCAGCAAAGAATATTTCCCAAACACTTCTGCCTTCTTTCATTGGTCAGCCAATCAGGGGTACTTTTCCGTACAATGACTTAACTCGCTGCTTCACCATAATACTGTCACAAAATGTCACGGATCTGAAAGAGGACCCAGACGCAGAATAGCTGTGAAGGTTTTTTTTTTTTTTTTTATTAACTAGACCGTAGACAGATCGGCAACAAGGAGACCGAGGTGTGAAACAGTTCAAACAGTATGCTGACGACACAATGACAGCCAAGGAGAATTACCACTGAATCCAATCCTGGGTGACAATGGACTTGAGGACTGCAGAAGAAGAGGCAGCACCAAGTGAAATGAGGGAAAAACATGAGGAAAAAAGGCACAATATAAAGGGACCAGGAACACATGAGGATCAGATGAGCACAATTAGTGAAACAAGGATTAGACTGGACTAAACAAGGGGGCTTGTTAACTGGAAATGAGGAGGTGGGACTTGGACAAGAGGAGCACATGGCCAACACAAACAAAGACAGAGCCATGTGCTCAGGCACAAGACAAACAAGGAAACATTAAAGGGGTGGTTGATTGCGATTTCACTTTTTTGATTTTAAATGTTGTGTAATGTTGCTGTTGGTGCATGAACAGTATCTGCAAAGTTGCAGCGCTGAAAGTTCAGTGTAAGCAGAGATATCGTCTTTTAAAAATCAGGAAGTTTAATGCCTACAAAATGACTCGATTTTGGACTACAGCTGGGTTTTAGACGTCACTAACCCACACATTTACATCAACCCTCCCTCCGGAAAATGCAAAAAAAGGGCATGTCCATATTTATGCGGCTCGTCGAGTAGGGCTGGGTACCGAGTTTCGGTACTTTTTATGTAACGACCGAATTGATTCGGTACTACCGAGTATCGAAACATGTCTTGTTTTTCGATACCAAATTTCGGTACCTAAGTGGTTAATCTCGTCATCGTCAGTGAAACAATAAGCATGCAGCACGATAGGCTGTGGCAGAAAACACTAGTTTACGCGGCTGCTCAGAGACGTAGCTCGTCGCACGTGAGTGTGTGTGTGCGTGCGTGCGTGTAAGCGTCACAACCCAGATGAATAGAAAATATGTGGAAATGATCCAAAGTGTACCTGTGTGCCAGACTCGATACCAGAAGCACGCGATGCAATATTTTCAACAGGATATTTGCCGCCAAGACCAGTAACACGGTAAATCTGATAAGCACACACACACTTGTTGAGAGTACAAAGTCCGTCTTCCGCTTCAATAACTGGAGCGCGTCACAGATGAACCGACACTCAGCATATGGGATACTTGCCTCATAGACAAGAGAAATAGGTCTATGGTCGGTTAAAATAATTCTACTTTTAAACAAAACAATTAGAAATGAATAGTTTGATTACCTGATCTATATAACGTAAGGCGTGCGCATTCACTGCTGCAGGAATGACGAGTCAGCATCGCCATAATCACTGCCAGCAGACTTATTAAACACTTGTTCATTAATAAACGATTAAAAATATATGCTGTTGTTTCACGACACATCCATAATCATTAGGCTTCTGTTGCCAGTGCTTTGCGGCAAGCTTCACGTGTGCTGAGCGTGAGGCATATATCCCGCCCCCCAGTAGCCTATATTTGATTTAATTCACTTTTATTTGTATAGCATATTTCACAATACATATCGTTTCAAAGCAGCTTTACCGAAAATGCATGTTTCTAAATTACAATTTAGAGTGATGATCTGTTATTATCAGAGGTGACAGTGTAATGCATTTCAATTAATTTTCATTCACTTTCATTGTTAAACATTAAGATAAGGCAGAAACAATGAGATCATTGAAGTAAAGAAAACATGTTGTTAAATGATTAGGAACCATAGAAACTTTAGCATTGGTGCTTTTTTACATACATGAGTGTGAAAAAGTCAACAACTGAAAAATAAAATAAAAATGTAGGTAATATTATATTGATAAAACTGGTTACATAACATTGGTATCGAAAAAAGGAATAATATGGTTCAGAAACCGGTATCGAAGTCAAGGTATCGGTTTTGGTATCAGTATCGAACATTTTGTTACGATACCCAGCCCTATCGTCGAGTGTGTTACGTTCATCAGCTGTCAGGTCTTCTGTGTTTGAGCTTCCCATGGACGCTGTACTTCATCAACAATGGATATAATTTATGTTTGATTATATTCCTGAAAATCGTAATTTAGCTCTCTGTGCTGCACATTTTACGGAAGACAGCTTCCAGAATCTCCACGAATTCAATGCCGGATTCAACAAAAAACTGTTACTAAAACATGAAGCAGTTCCAACTTTAAAACCAGAGGCAGTTGTTGGGCCACAACCTGTAAGTAGGCTAAGACTTAATCATTTTAAATGTATTTTCATGTATAATTCCAGAGGTAGCCTTGTGTTTTATTTTTTTTCAAATGCCAGCGCTGGCTTTATAGTCACTAGGCTACTAGTTATGCTATTTTGTTTAAAAAAATGCAATGCAAAAACTATGGACCTGAATTTTGTATAAGTACTAATGTTTTAAAGTATTTTTCATGTATATATGCTTTATGAAGTTATTTTCGATTTGATTAAGAACGTAAACTAATGCCAAAGCTGTTTGTGTTTGAGTAGAACATTAGTAGCCAGTCAGTTGCTATTGTTGCCAGTCAGATGTTATTGTGTAAACCATCTGAGAATCGACGGCATCGTTGACAACGCCACACGTCACTTCCGATAAATGTTTACATAACTCGATGACAGATTTATCGATTTTCTTACCGTTTTTTTTCCAGCAGAAAGCTAACGAGCTAGCCGTCACAGATGTCTTTCTAGCCTTTACAGAAGGTTTTCTATCCAGCCTGGAATTTGTGCATCCTTTCAGAGGTTTTCAGCAATAAATCCAATCACGTATATCAAACTTTGATACTCTTGAAGTCCATAATTTATAAATATTCGGGTCATTTTTGCTACTAGCTCGATGCTAGCTGCCATTTTGGATATCACGTGATGTTTTCACGTGATGGTTTTTGACCAATTACAGGCTGATCCGTCGTAAACATTATGAACCAAGTGCTGATATAGTGGAGAGAGATAGAGACGCACGGAAACGCGCGTTTCACAGAGAAACACAGAGAAAAATGGATGTAAATAAAGCACTGGCCTTTTTTGATGACATGCAGGATGATGGATTTTCAGGAGAACAGAGCTTTTTGACAGATGAGGAACTAGATTACCAGGATAGACTCAGCTGAAGTGCCATTTATTTACTGTAAACAAGTATTATAGTAGAATAAAAGTAGTATAAAAGTATAAAAAGAATATAATAAATAAAAGAATAAATAAAATAGAAATGCAAAGCCTGTGATGTGGCCCTCTGTGTGATTGCTGATAGGAACTGTTTTAAGGCTTGGCACCAGTGAATTTCATGAAGCCCAAAACACCTGGACTTCTTTTGGAAAAATGTCAATAGTTTTTGTTCTGTACAAATTATAATATTTATTCCTGTGCTCCAGGACTCTAAAGACATGAACAAACTGTTTTCCAGAGGAAATTTGATTATTAGCTTTTATTTATTTGAGTGTGATTTCAACAAATATTTGAGTTATTCAATTTCCGATTAATTTTTTCATTTGTCTTTATGGTCCCATAACTTATTTTACATTCAGGTGACATTAATGCAACACAAATATGCTGAAAGTTCAATTTGTCCTGAAAAAAAAGGTGTGTCAATTGTCTGTGCACCAAATGGTTGATGTTTTACAAGCTTTTACAAGCAAATTATCAATCAGAAACGTTTAGTAAGAGCCGTGTGTGGTGAGGTTCTGCTTGCCTCTCTTCATCGCTGCTTTCTCGGTCTACTGCAGAATCGACACCTTTATTTACATGAATGGACCGGAGCGCAGGCACGTTTCGCCCGTAAAGGTAATGGGCGTTAACCTTCCGGACAACGTGAGCGACAGTTTAGCCAATCACAACACACCGGCCCAACGAACCAATCTGAGCACACAGTCTGTTTCTGAGGGAGTGGTTTCATAGAATAAGGAAGTCAACCAGTCGTCGGAGGAGAGAGGAGAACGTGGCTTACAATAAAGCTAAAGTTTATGAAAAATAAGACTTTTTAAAAAAGAAAAAATCACGAATACATGTTATATTGCACCCCATAAACAGAATCATGCAAAGAAAAAAAGCAGTAAACCACCCCTTTAAACAGTGACAAGATGGACAACACTGCCAGAGCAGGAACCTGACAAGTCCTGTACAATGCATCGTTGAAGAAATCAACTACTGTAGCTGTTTCTTGAAACCATATTCTCGCAAATTGATCATTCAACCACGTTGGTTTATGATGTCATGCAGGTGGTGGAGTAATATAGCCTGACTACGTCAGACTTCCTACTTCCGCTAATTTCATTTCGCTCCTGTAGTCAGTCTGAGATAGCGGCCTATCTTTCAGCTTTCCACCGGCCTGAAACAGCCGGCCAATCAACGAACAGAGGCGGGCTGAGAGCCGTGACGTAGACGCTGAAGCGCCGAGTTTTACATTGTAGGTTAGAGAAATCGAAAACCGAAACGACCGCAGAAATGGGAAACAAGACACGGGATGCAATTCGCCCTGTTATGGAGAACATTCCGGGGTTTTTCAAACTGAAGCAAAAGTCGTTTACAGCAATGTTCACTCCAGTATTTCGCTTGCATCATCAAGTGTTTACAGCAATGTTCACTCCGCTATTTCGCTCGCATCATCAAGTGTTTACAGCCAGGACCGGCGCGTGCACTTCTGCCGCTCTAGGCGAAAAGCAATTTTGCTGCCCCTCTATTTGCAACGTATACCAGCAACAACCACAGATGCAGCCGTTTATTTTTGCAAATCATACATTCTAACAAGGAAAAATATTAACACTTCAAGCTTACACCTTTAGAGCTACCCAATTTTGTTCAGGCTAATTGTAGTAATGACGATCAGACCTGTTTGGCCATAACTATATGAATAATATGCATAACTATAAGGACATAACTTACCCCCATTCAACGTCACTTCTCTGTCTTTTACGGCCATGAAAAGAACTTCGGTCTCCTCGGCTGTGAACGCTCTTATTATATTATTATTATTATTATCATAATAATAACAACAATCCACCATATTTCGTTTCGACTTCCTGCTGCATTAGTCCCAGATATGTGATCCATGAACGATCTGTTCATTGCGTATGTCACGTGACAAATGAAGTAAGACTCGGAAGGTAAAGTGATTATATATGTTCCCTGTAAATCATTTTTTACTGCATTAAGATTTCTTAATTTAGAATATGATCAACATTGCGTTGGTGGATGTGATCGGGGAATTTGGCTGTTAAAATTATAACATTTAAAGCCACTTCAATAAACGAAATGACTCAGAGAGTCAGTAAAATGAACTTCCATATTAACCAGTCATGACTCGCACGAGAGCAGGGGCTCGAGTCGCTGGCACTGCGGGGCGGCGATCAGTCATGACTCGTGAGAGCAGGGCACACCGACGCTGCGGAGCGGCCGCAGCTCAGCAAATCATATAAATAACCTAGTTTGTGAATTGTTCATTCCCGGTTGGCACACATTTTGCAGCCCTTACAAAGTGCCGCTTCCTGTTTACAGTGGAAGTTCGATCATAGATTTGAGTTCGATGCATAATGTCTGTGGTTCAATGCGGATGTGTCGGCGCGTGACATACGTCATAAATAAACTTATCCGATTGGCTTACGGGTAACCAATAATTTTAAACTTTAGAGAAGCGCCCCCTAGCGAGAGAGAAAACACTTCTCTATTATGCCATTCCAGACTCTGTCTACAAAGCAAAGTGAAGTAGCAGAGTCTGGTATTACCAGGCTAGGAGTAATAGCTAATTTTAAAAGAATCTGTCTGAGATTCGAATTAATGCTAGATGTTTTGATATAAATTACAGACCTGGCATCTGAGGAATGCTTCTCATTTTTTCTCAGTTATTTTGTTTAATTTCCAGATTCAATCATAGTCTCATTCGTACTAGATTATGTTCACACATGCCATGCACACTCTTCAAAAACAGTGCTTTAAATCTCTTGACAAACTAAAAGACATAAATTACATTTGTATGTATTCTAAATAAAATATACAGATTGTACTGGATGTCAGCTTGCTTATTTTCACTCAAGATAAGGATTTATTGAGTCCATATGTCATGCAAACAAGAAACTATGCTTATAAACACAGGTTGCGAAGGCAGTTTGCGAATGTTCGTTGGAATGGCGGTTTTGGAAAACACAGACTAATTAATCTATCATTGATAATGTTGATAATGATGAAACTTGCGACCATATTTGGCTAACAATGCTTTTGGGAAACTCACCTAGCCCCAAATTCATTCAATTGGTTAGGCCAATATTACTGTGTAGGACTGGGAGCGTTCCCTGTATAACTTATTGCTTATCAAATAGAGATATTAATTACATAATCACAACAGTTTATCAAAACCGTAGTAACTATACAAATATTGATTGTACTGCATTGGCTTGGCTATTTTGAGAGCTGCAGTTCCACACAATTTTTGTGATTGATGCTGTTTGTAGGATTATTTATATTCTTTCTTGATAATTATTTGATCTATTAAGAATTGCCTAAAAATAAAAGAGACATTCCATTCTTAATCCATTAACATTGAGCATGTTTACATGCACATGCTTACCTCGATAATGCTTATTAATCTGCCAACTCACGTGGTCATGTAACACGTTAACCCGTTTTCCTTTATCTGAGTAAAGTCATAAATGTCAGTACCCCGGTTTCCCCGGCATGTAAAGCATTAACCTGCATTTAAGCACATCCAGACAGAGTGAGTGTTTTGCTGTAGGGGAGGAGAAATATAGGCCTGACTTTTTCTTGACCCAAGAGATTATAAAAATGTGTTCTTATCTCATGCAGACGTACAGTAAAATGCTGCATGTGTAACTGCATGAGAGGATAATACATGAGTCTCTAAGTTTCCTGCTGACATGTTGAAATACTCTTCTGTTATTAATGCTTTATTTAACATCACAAAAGACATAACTGGAATACAATACAAATAAATTTTACTTGACTTCACTTGATGTAGACCTACACTATTTTGCCAAAAGTATTGGGACACCCTAGCCTGGATGCCAGACCGAACTCCGGCATTTTTTGGATGGGGAGTTCGGTCTGGACTTCGAATCCATTGAGGAGTAATTATGATCTGGCAAATAACATCAGGGCGGGCTTTATACGATGATGGACAGGTGATCTTCGGGGACGTAATCATCACGTTATCAAAGAGCGGCGCTTAACTGGTTTCCCTCAGAGATGACTGCAGCTGGAGAATTGAGATGTATAGATTCCACTATTGCGTCTGTTATAAAATGAATCGACAGCACATTCATTTTAATAGACAAACAGAAAACTGCAATCAAGGCATTTGTCGATTCGGAAAGATATTCTTTGCCGTCTCAGGTATTATGTCGTCCTTCAAGTGTAACTTATCAGCTGGCTCTGACGGTTGATAAGAAGATGGGAAGTGATGAAAAGCCTGTGGTCATTGTGGTTTCTCCTTTTGTCGCACTCATGAAGGACCAAGTAAAAGAAGCAACACTCGTTATTTTACTTCCAAAATAAGTAAATTCTGACCATAAGACCATAAGATGAGGCATTGCGTTTGGACATAAACTGAATATATTCCTTCAAATAGCCGGTAAGGTCAGAGCAACTGCCCCTCAAAATTCCTGTGCACGTCCCTGCTCACAAGTTTTAGTCACATAGTGTGGGTGCTGATAGTAATTTAGGATATCACCTGGTCACGTATAAGAGAGGAAGAAGAGAGGGGTGATGGGGGAAGCCTCATTTTTGCTGACCGCGGTTCACACTGCTTGTGTTACATGTATTGATATTTGCGCTGTATAGAACTGATTACCTCTACAATCTACACGAAAATAAACCATCAAAACGCAACAATGAGAATGTTGGAGATATTGGAAAATTAGCGCGACTGGCAGACAGTTTTTCCCTACTCAGCCTCTCGCCGTCTACATTTTAGTTTTTAGATAGACGCCAATATTTGTCAGCAAAATATCCATGAGCAACAACGGAACTGAGCCCACGTCCAAGCAACTTTGTTAAGACAGACAGGAGAAATTGGAACCTGTTTGTGAGCCACACTATCTCTATGGCTTCAGCTTCAACAGCACTTGTTTCCCAAGAGAGAATGGAGTTGCGGTATGTAACCCCTGCTTTGTATCTACTGTGTATGCCTTCTTGGAGCGCAGTTTGAAACATTTACTGCCACAAGGCGAAGTGTTTTGTTGTGTCGGGAGACCGCTATTCGCAGTGTTGCGTTGGGAGGCCGCTGTTCACAGTGTTGCGTCGGAAGTGTGTGATTGGCTTATCAAGTTGTACGTCTATTGTGCTTTGCATACTACGGCTGTGAATATGTTGCTCGATTTACACTGGAAAAATGTTGTGACGCTCATTGTTTTATGTGTTAAAGAATGAGTAAATCAAGTGCTGTTGCAAATGATGGCAAATCTGAAATGGATAAAAGAAAAATCACTCTCACAGAAAAAGGTCTAGCGAACAAAATAGAGACAATCCAGAAGGAGCGTCAAAAGGAAGTTAATAAAATAAAGACTGGGGATTATGGTGTGGATGGATGAGCGAGTTTGGTGTGAAGTCCTGACCTCAAGTAGATAGAACAGCTTTTTTATGATTTGGAGCGGAGACTGTGAGCCGCTCATCCAACATCCAACATCCAACAGTGCCTGACCTCACAAATGCGCTTCTAGAAGAATGGACAAAAATTCCCATAAACACACTCCTAAAACTTATGGAAAGCCTTCCCAGAAGAGTTGAAGCTGTTATAGCTGAAAAGGGTGGGCCAACTCCATATTACACCCTACAGACTATGAATTGGATGTCATTCAAGTTCATGTAGCAGAGGTCCCAAAACTTTTGTCAATATAGTGTAGGTCTATATAGGCTAGCCAGCCTATATCATGGACACAAATTAAAAATAATTCCCCAGATTTAGCAGCACGTACTACAGCGTTCTACCTGAAGCAACAGGAACAGGAACTTGAATAGCTTTAATGTGCCACCTTAATGTGTCACCCCTCTCCTATCGTCCAGGCAGACTGCACTCTGGAGTTACTCAACCTTACTGGGCCAAGCTCCAACTAGTTTTCTCTGCAGTGAGCACTTTGTCCCCAATATACTTCAAGCAGAATCCAAGAACAACCAGTTGTGACGTCCTTTAAATAAATTATAAGTAACACAGCTTAACAAGGCCTTGTTGTGAACAAAGTCTTACATCACACTGGCTGAATTATTCAAACATGGTGATTGACAAATGCCTCTTTGATCCTGTATACCAGAGCCAGAGCCGGACAGTATCGGAGTACATTTACTTGAGTACAGTACTTAAAGGACAACTCCGGCGCAAAGTGAACCTTTGGTCTAATTACACATTGTTACCTAGTCAACCGTTATCTGATATTTGTTTTCATGATTGCCGAATGTAAATAGTTTTATCTATAAAAACAGTTTAGCCTATAATGCTAGTATAACGCTAGTATATTGGGCATAGAGTAATGACAAATAAAAATCGCTTGTTATTACCACTAACAAGGCTCAAAATAGCCCCACAGTAACACGGTAGCATAATAAGGTTCCCTACATTCAAACCGAGGCATTGAGAACTTTGTCAGTGTCCATACAGTTTAATAAAAATATATTTTATACACAGAGTCAACTTCGCGAATACAGGAAGAAGCCATCTTTGAAATATAGTCTCTACTAGTCGATCTACGAACGCCGATCCAAGTGCGGATGGACCATATGAGATTCTGCACAGTTCAGCGCACTTCGATCAGCGTTCGTAGATCGACTGGTAGAGACTATATTTCAAAGTTCTCAATGCCTCGGTTTGAATGTAGGGAACCTTATTATGCTACTGTGTTACTGTGGGGCTATTTTGAGCCTTGTTAGTGGTAATAACAAGCGATTTTTATTTGTCATTACTCTATGCCCAATATACTAGCGTTATACTAGCATTATAGGCTAAACTGTTTTTATAGATAAAACTATTTACATTCGGCAATCATGAAAACAAATCTCAGATAACGGTTGACTAGGTAACAATGTGTAATTAGACCAAAGGTTCATTTTGCGCCGGAGTTGTCCTTTAAGTACAATTTTAAGAGATCTGTACTTTACTCAAATATTATTTTTGGGGAGTACTTATGACTTTACTCAAGTACATTTGAGAGGGAAATATTGTACTCTTTACTCCACAACATTTCTATCCATTACCGTGAGTACACGTTACTAATAAAAAAAAAATGGAAATAAGAAAAATCTCAGAAACCTTAAATTTGTTGATTGGATTGTGCTGGCGCCCTGATTGGGACAGCCTATCAGCAATCACCTTCAGCTTTCTGCCAAAGTCAACTTTAGATAAGAGACGAAACCATGGACAAAACCATGGATAAAGACTCAGCAGGTCCATCCGGGAATGTGCCGACTCGTGGCCCCACCTCGCCAGACTATTTCAATTTCTGAATTTTCAGAAATGTTCTTATATTTTTTAAATGAAGCAACATGGTAAAAAGATGAATATGACTTGATTTTACTTTCAATTCCTTTTACATTCTCCAAGGTATTGACATTAACATTTTTCATAACTCCATAGGACGTTTCTGTCCATATTTGTAAGCACTGTAGTAATGCAATATTTAGAAAATGTACTCATGTACTCTTAATACTCAAGTACTTTTAAATACAAGTACTTCAGTACTTTTACTCAGCACCTACTCCATCCGAAAGCCACAGGAGGGACTCTCCTAACACTACCTCAGGCACTCAACCTATGACAGAGAAAGTGAGATGGCCCCAAGCAAACAACAATACTGCATGGAACCAACTAGATGGGGACATAGACAGAATTCTTGAGGCCACATTAGCAGGATCAGCTGAAGAGAAAATCAACAGTATGACAACAATAATCATCACCATGGCCAGAGAACGCTTTGGCATAGAAGAGAGAAAGGGTGGTAGCGGAACTCAAGTAAATCAGCCAAATAGGAGGGCCAGGGGTGTTTTGTACCTAAGGAAATGTACTCCTCCGATATCAGTCAGTTCCGAACTATTCTCTCCTAAGTGTTGAATGCAAGGTATTCTTTTCTGTCCTGGCAAAAAGGATGACTACCTACATGGTGAAGAACAAATATGTCAACACATCAGTCCAGAAGGGCGGCATTCCGGGTCTCTCTGGGTGCTTGGAACATACGGGCATCCTCAACCAGCTGATCCGGGAGGTCAAGGGAAACAGAGGAAACCTAACGGTTGTCTGGCTCGACTTGGCTAACGCATATGGCTCAATCCCGCATGGCCTCATTAATTTGGCTATGGAACACTATCATATCCCCCACCACACCAGGGGTATAATTACCAGCTACTTCGGAGGATTTAAACTTCGGTTCAAAACTGCCCAGTTTACAACTCATTGGCAGGACCTTGAAAAGGGAATCGTGACAGGTTGTACCATCTCCCCCATCCTGTTTGTCATGGGAATGAACCTGCTTATAACAGCTGCAGGAAAGGAATACAGAGGGCCAACAATGGAGTCTGGCATCCGACAACCTCCGATAAGAGGCTTTATTGATGACCTTACCATAACAACTTCAACTCATGTGCAAGCAAGATGGATCCTGAAGGCACTTGATGATGTGGTAACCTGGGCTAGGATGAAGTTTAAACCAAGGAAATCAAGAAGTATGGTGATCAGAAGCGGAAAGTGACCAGCCAGTTTCAGTTGCGAATACAGGGGGAGATGATTCCATCAATTGAGAAAAACCCAATTAAGTGCTTAGGGAAATGGTACGATGCATCCTTGACCGACAGATGCAACGTTTCTAGGACAGAGAAACAGGCAGATGAATGGCGGAGCAAGATCGAGGGTCAGGTCTGCAAGGGAAGTTCAAGACCTGGCTCTTCCAGCACGGGCTGTTACCACGACTCATGTGGCTACTGACACGTTATGAAGTACCTATGACAGCAGTGGAAGGAGTCGAGAGACGAGTGAACAAACATCTTCGCAAGTGGCTCGGAATCCCACCAAGCTTTACGTCAGTTGGGCTATATACCAGGTCTGGTCAGGTACAGCTACCCCTATCATCAGTGGTGGAAGAGTTCAAGGTGGCAAAGTGCCGGGTTGTGTTGATGTACCAAGACTCCGCTGATGAAAAAGTCAGAGAAGCAGGTGTCACTACGAGATCAGGACGCAAATGGGCGGCTGACACATCAGTGGCGCAAGCGGTAAGCACATTGAAGCTAAAGGACATCATCGGGAACCCATGCATAGGGAGGCAAGGACTCGGGTCCACCCACTTCCAGCAGTGGGGTAAAGCAGACCCAAGGCAAAGGAGGGACATGATTCAAGCCGAGGTCCAACACCTGGAGGAAGAAAGGCGCATGTCCAAGGCTGTCGAACTTGGAGCACAAGGGGCCTGGACAAAGTGGGACCTGCCAAAGCGGAAGATCACGTGGCCTGAGATCTGGAGACTGGAGCCCTTTCGCATCTCCTTCTTGCTGCGTTCAGTGTACGACACCCTTCCATCACCAACAAACCTCCACAGGTGGGGAATGAGGGATGACCCATCGTGTAGGCTATGCGGAGGAGAGGGGAACAATGGCGCACATACTGGCAGGATGTAAAACAGCTCTTAGCCAAGGAAGATACAGGTGGCGCCATGACAAGGTTCTATGTGAACTGGCTGACATCTTGGAGCAGGAGAGGCAGAAAAAGCGCCAGTCCAGTGCAAGGCCGGCAACAGTCATTCAGTTCATCAGAGAAGGGGAGAAACCACCAGCCCCCAAGAGGAGGGAAAAGAGCCTCTTGCAAGTAGCACAATCCTGGGAGATGAGGGTGGACCTGGGCAGGAAACTAGTCTTCCCCCAGGTTGTGCAAACATCACTGAGGCCGGACATGGTCCTATGGTCCGAGGAGGTTAGGAAGATAATCTTGATCGAGCTGACGGTCCCATGGGAAGACGGGTGCGAGGAGGCCTATGAGCGGAAAGCCACCAAGTATCAGGACCTCGTTGAGCAGTGCAGGGCCAAAGGGTGGCAGACCTGGCTATTCCCGGTTGAGGTCGGGTGTAGGGGCTTCCCGGCGCAGTCCGTGTGGAAGATACTCACAGCCCTGGGTATAGCAGGAAGGGAGAGAAAGACAGCTGTCCGTAGGTTGGGTGAGGCAGCAGAAAGAGCGTCTTGCTGGCTCTGGAATAGAAGGGAGGAGTTAAGCTGGGGGCCAGGAGGAGGTGGGCAGTGACTGGCCACCACTGCCGACCCGCCAACTAGAGGGTGTTGTGGTTCAGGGTCGAAACACCCGGTGAAGGTTGGATGCTACCTGATGACATCTTCTCCTGGTCGAAAGCTACAGTCATGCATTACAGTCAGTGACTGAGTAGATAGCATCTGGAAAGATGTATCCAATAGTCAAGTAGACATCTGACTGTAGTACCTTTACTTGTACTTGAGTAAAATTTAGCAAGGGGTATCTGTACTTTTACTCAAGTAATAAAGCTGTGTACTCTGTCCACATCTGACCAGAGCACATCAGTCTGGATACCAAACCTGATCTCTAAAGTGTTTTATAGTTTCCTGATGTATGTTAGCCTACCAAAATATGTGATATACTTTCTTTTTTTTCAATGGCCAAACTGTTGTTGTTGCTTAAAGTAGGATAAAGGGTCTTTCCTAAAAATAACTATATAAGGAAAAAAGCTTGCCCACTTTGTAAATCCAACAATTTTTTTCAGCATTCTATAATGTGGGATGCAGTAGTTCATATATTTTGCATACTATAGTAGTATACTGTTTTTTGCAAATTGGGCCACAGCAATAGTTTTAAAAAAGTATGACCGTCTAGCATCTTGTTTTGAACGCGATGAACCGTGACAATGAACAGTAAAACATTAGTTAGACTCAAAAGGTCAGTGAATTACATGCTCTACATTATTCGGCTATGCATTCATTTATATTTAATCGCACCAATAAAAGAAATAAAAAATTGAGATGAAGGGCATTAAAGGTGGCATTAATTCCATGCCGGTGAAAAGGTTGCTCTGTTTACGTGTGCAAACTCAATCAAAACAATAAAACGCAAGGGAGAAGAAAATGATTCAGCATGAGAAATTGATTGCAAGTAGCGCTTGTTTTTCAGTGCATGCATACACTCAGAACGACTGACTGATCCGGCCTGCTGGAGTGTGTGAATCTGGAAAGAAACGAAGGTGACAGTTGGCCCATGATGCATCACACATTACGAAATCACACTTTCTGTCTGTTTTAGGCTGTAAACCTCCTGACATGTGCAAACAACTCATTAAACTGAATGTCTTACATTGCTTTTTACTGTGAAGCATGTGATTTTCTTTCTTATAACACTGAGCTTTGAATGTAACCCAAGAATCCCCAATCCTGTTTTTGGAGATCTTCATGCAGACTTCAGCTCCAACCCTGATCCAACACAACTGATCTTCAGGAGCACTGGATATTAAGACAATAGATGTGTTGGATCAGGTTTGGATCTGAACTCTGCAGGTAAGTAGATCACCAGGTCTGATCTAAACCAACAAGTTGTGACACTCATTGTGATTATAATACATTTAGCTGGGTTTAGATTGAGTTAAATTTTGAGGTAACTTGAATCAAGCACTAACTACTGTATGTGAGACGCCACTATCACCAGTAAAAGTGGATGCTATTACTGTAGACTCAATTTTTTTCATTTGTTCAATGCCTGCAATTTATATAGAAATACTGCCCTCTGCTGTTACATCATTGAGATAACAAAAAAATAGGAAACAGGAATGATAAGAATTATATGTCTGTAGACCTGGGTTTTGATCTCTATTTATAGGCATAAGACAAGAAGCTACTATACCTCACATACAAGGTTTAACTGAATGCCAAATTTAAGGCTGAATCCCAAATCAAAAGAATTAAAAAGGGTCAAATATACCCTTAAAGAAAATTAAGCTATTTCAGGACATAAAAGGACAACGTTCTGCAATGTGACTATTTTAAAATAATAAAAAATATATATATATTTATTATAATTATCAATTTATTATTAATTAATTATGAATATATATATATATATATATATATATATATATATATATATATATATATATATATATATATATATATATATATATATATATATATATATACACACACATATATATATATAATATATATATATATATATATATATATATATATATATATATATATACTATTGCCATAATTATGATTACTCAACAACAATACCATCACAGCATATCAGGACTCAAACATCCAAATCACCACCTGGACTGAACCATACCCACATCCACAGTCAACAAATCGAACAGGTCAGTAGCTTTAAATACCTGGGACTCATTATAGATATTAAAATCAACTTCAAGGAACATGTCACTGCCATCAAGAAACGTGCACAACAAAGACTATGTAATACGAAAACTGAAAGCCCTCTCTGTTGCCCCACATCTCTTGCTGCTACTTTACAAAAGCATCATTCAACCCACCCTGCTGTACTGCTCAACCTGTTTCTACACAATGTTAACTGTCTCTTGAAAAAACAAACTCACCATCACACATATTGCTTCTAAGATTATCAATCTCCCTGAACCCAGCCCATCAGATATGAATGACAGCCATCACACTGGCGCCTAGCATGCGCAGTAGCAGCTGACACAGATACTACTTCATACTACTCCCATATGGTTGCAGATACAGAGCACTAACCTGGACTAAAGCCTATTTCAAAAAAAGTTTTGTCCCCACCTGATGGTGCCCACGCCATCACAGTGCTGAACAAACTGTAATACTGCCACACCACACCTTAATTTTTATGTCCTGTACTGCATGGTTTTGGTAAAGTATACTGGAATAAACTTTCTATTAAAAATAAATAAATAAATACTGCATTAAAGTAATGAATCACCATTGAGAATAAAGTCTAGATGTATTGCAGTGATGAGAATTTGAACGGATGTCAATGTCACATTCGCTGAACTTAACTAACTAAATGCATAATTGGGTGATTCTTTAACTATGGTACTTTTGTTGTCCCTGGATGAAATCATAAAATCTAAAAACCATTTATTCTTTTTTTGTTTTTGTCAGACTTACTTCACCCTAAGGGGAACTTATAAAAAATGTATCATGGTTCAATCATTCTTTTTATTATATAATATGAGGCCTTTTATGCATGATTTTTACTGTTTCCCCCTGTCCCTAAGTCAGACTTTGTACCTTCAACCTCGGTTAATTCTAAATTAAATATGTAAATAATGTAGATTTTAAGTACAAATTATAAAATAATGTCTATTTCAATTATACATATTATATATTGCAATATTTATTCACATTTTCTTATATTTTTCATAAGTAGAACCCTTGTCTCTTGGGTTCACTGTCATTTCCACCACGCTGTACAAAATAGAGTCCTAGGATCATTGTTTTAGGTTTGAAAACTTAGTAACCATAGCAATAGAAACTCCACAGTGAACACATGGCTGGATGAAAGGGTGACCTCTTTTGGGGTAATGAAAAGAAGAAAAATCAAGGTAAATATGACTAAAACTGAGAATATGTTTATTGGCCGTCATTTCCAAACGGCTCATATTTCACATGGATGTAAAAATAACTGGATAAAATTAATTCAATAATGTGTAATTTGTGTATATTAAATGCTAACTGTAAAACTAATATTAACAGGCTAACATAGCATGATATTTTAGAGGAAAAGGGGGAAATGTCATTTCCACCACAGTCATTTCCACCACGGTGTTCATTGTGGTGGTAAAGAGAGGTTGTGGTGGAAATGACATTGTTCGTGCTAAACAGCAAATTATTTTGGGCTATAATACTAAAATGTTAATGTAAAAACAAAAAAACATACAATGAATTAAAGGTTGTGTAGGTCAGAATTGAAAAAAATTTTTTTTTCCAAATTTCTTTAAACTTTCTGTATATATCAATGCATAATTAAAATCTAAGTACTCTGAAAAAGAAAGTATAAAAATCGAGTGTCTGTAGACCTCTCACGAACTGTTTTAAAGACAGCTCATTATTTTCATTCACTTCACCCCCTCCCTTCTTGGCTCCTTCCAAAGCCATGCCCCCAAATCACATGAACGCGCAACTCCGACAGCTGAGCTGAAGACGCATTATTTACCTCAGACGAGCGGAGAGAGGAGGAAGAAGTGCATGTAGTGACATCATGTCAGAAACACATGTAAATAAAAAAATCTAACTATCATTATGAAGATAAACAAATAAGTTGGATTTTATTACTCTCTATCAAGCTAGCATATTGATATTGGTAAAGCTTACAATATTGATTTGCTAACAAGCTAGTTAGTTATCTATAAGTCAAAGCTAAAAACAGGTTGCATGATACACGTTTTTTCATTGCCATCATTTACACTGTGATGAAGATGAATTTCATGTAAGATTCATTACATATATATGGTGTTCTGCATGTAAGAGTTTGCTTGATGAAAGCATTGTTGATTCTGATGAGGACTACACACCCGAGACAAGTAAGTTACCCATAGACAGTATAAGAAAGCAAGTACCGCATCGTCAGCTCGAGGACAGATCCGTGGTCGAGGGCTAGCAGAGGATTTTGCTATTAGGGTCCGAGGAAGTAGAGGCCGAGGACGGGGTAGTCGAAGTGCAGGGCAAGGAGCACTTTTTAGACAAGAGGACCTGCGTCGGGTTTTGCATCTTCAAGCTCAAACAAGCACGCGAACAGGTACGATCTGGATACGCGCAAGTGGGCAGGTCCTGTGTGGCAAAAGGGTGGTTGCCATGGTTGCGAGAGAGTGACAGTCGCCTAAGCCAATTGTTTCGTCCCATTGTTTCGTCCCGGTTCGAACTAATGAGCTGCGTTTAGTGCAGATTAAACGGTCTAGAGTCACTCGATTTTTATACTCTTTTTTTCAGAGTACTTAGATTTTAATTATGCATTGATATATATAGAAAGTTTAAACAAATTTGGTAAAAAGTTTTTATAAAATTTTGACCTTCAAGACCTTTAAGTTATTGAAATATTTAGAAATATTTCCTTATAGAAATATTTTATTATTTATTATTGCTACAATATTGTTGGTAAATAAGAGAACAATTTCTTGGGCTGTCAGATAAAAATGCCAAAATATT
Organism: Hybognathus amarus; assembly: GCA_030378365.1. Taxonomy (NCBI): domain Eukaryota; kingdom Metazoa; phylum Chordata; class Actinopteri; order Cypriniformes; family Leuciscidae; genus Hybognathus; species Hybognathus amarus. Next base: position 130,570 of record JAQIUQ010003105.1, read on the forward strand.
ATTCAATACAAATCATCGCACCCAACTAAGGGAAGGTTTCTAGACAGATTGAGAAACCAACTGATACTAAAAAACTGTTTGTAGAAATGTTTTTATTTTCTGAAACGGTCTAGCTCAAAGAGTACCATAGTTGAAGAATCACCCAATTACATACATACACAGACATAAAAAAAATTTAAATAAATACCTAGGTGAATCAAGAATACTTTGGTGAGGTTTACCCACAAGGCTTTAATATTACACAGTCCCATGAATAAGTGAGCAGTCTGAATAATGAAATGTTTAATATTTTATAAGTAATATAGCACTTTAATTTAACACTCTTCTATTAAGACTAGACTACTGTGTAAACAGCCGTTGTCTTTGGCACAAGTCCAACAGATATTATTAGTTGCTTGATGTTTTTAAGAGTTTAACCGCTTTTCGGTCTTTAAACTACACTTGAAGTCGATGTGCATTTGCATGCTGTGGCAGATTTAATGCATTCTAAGCTTTTAACCGTAAGCACTATTGATTTATAACCCCAAAGCAATTACAACTTAAACTAGGTTTCATTAAGGGTTTTAAGAGATACTTTTTAAATTACGTACAAAATAGGTCCAGTCCGATATCCTAAACCAATAGGGTTTAAGCATGTTTAGTAAAAGATTAGTCCATATACTGTATGTATTTGGTTCTGTTTTGCTTGCAATACGAAGTCCATATACGGCTTTGACTTATTCTACTTGCTCAAAGTGCTGTACATGCTAAGAAATAATTATTCTTCGGTCTGATCTGGCAGATACTATTTTCTTAGAATAAATTAATAATCGAAAGAGTTAGTTGGACAAACTGATTAATTAATTGATTGTAATATTAATTCAGCCTCATCAAGTTAATCCAATTAACTGACTCAAATATTCATAATTAATAATAAAAAGTTATTATTGATTATTAATATTCCAAAAAGCTGAGTTCCTTACACAAGTATCATCTACATTTGCGTATATCTTGGATAGCCTAACCTTGCTGTAATGAAGTCTAAGTAGGACCTTGCAATGGATTAAACCCAAGCGAGTACAGGAGGTTGTTCCATTCACTCTTAATAATACATTAGTCCATGTTTCATCTAATATATCCACTGCCAAAATCCTTTGTCCATTCTGCATGGATTTTGTCTAGATTCATATTATTTATAGACATTAAAGTATTATATACATTAGAAATTATACAAATGTAAGGGAATGTTTCAAATTGCTTCCAATCCTGTACTGGGAGGAATGGATGGGTATGTGGGACAATGGTTTTGGATTAGATGAGGAACCTGAAAATATCTAAACAGATGTGATTTTGGCAAATTTCCATTTTGAGGAGAGATTGGAAAAAGGGGCAAAAAAATCCTCAATAAAAAGGTCACTTAATTTGATAAGACCTGCCTGTTGCCATTGACTTAAGACAGAATCCAATTGAGCTGGAAGGAATAAGTGATTCTTTCATAAAAGGGCTGGCTATGAAGAAGTCTTTGAAACCAAAACCTTGTCTAAATTGAATCCAAATCTTGAGAGTATTTGTGACGACTGGGCATTTGGGTATACAGTGAAATACAAAGGGTCAGTTTAGATAAAGCTAAAGCAGGAAATGATTGAGGAAGAACAGACCTTTGCTGTAGGTCTGTACCTCAATACTAGTTTTACTTGATCTTAGCGCTGCGTTCGATACTATAGATCACACAATACTCTCAGATCGACTACACAATTACACTGGTGTTCAAGGACAAGCATTAAGCTGGTTCAGGTCATATATGATCGCTACCATTTCGTCTACTTACATGGAGAAAAATCGATCATAACTTCGGCAAATTATGGAGTGCCGCAGGGATCTGTGTTAGGCCCTTTATTATTCTCAATATATATGCTGCCACTTGGTAATATTCTAAGGAAACATGGAATTAGTTTCCATTGTAATGCTGGTGACACTCAAATATATATTTAATCAAGGCCAGATGAATACGCTAAAATATCCAAATTGACAGATTGTGTTAAAGATATTAAAAGATTGGGTGACGCATAATTTTCTTTTAATAAATCCAGACAAGACAGAGGTAATAGTTCAAAACCTTTCGCAGCAAGACTTTAACATATTAGGACGCCCAGTTACTTTATCCGCTACACAGTAAGCTATTTTAAGAAAACTGTATGTTATGCATTAGACAATTAGATCATCTCATTTATAAGAAACAACTTAAACCAAAATTTACATTTAAACCATATGGGACCAAATAATGTGGGCTTTATAAGGCATTATCTTTGTATATGACAAAATATTAGAGTGAGAGTGCAGTTCGAATCTTTACTTAGAGAGATTTGCATTCAAATACGTACATACCTATTATAAATGTGTTTGTGTACACACATGCCTATTATAAATGTGTATCATAAACTGAAATTAACACATTTCCAATATCCACTCGAATGTTGCTCCAGAAACCATGTGGAGTAGGCTAAGCCTGAGTAGCAGACAAGATTAAAATAGAAATGAATTTTAAAAGTGAGTGAGACAGAGCAGGTAAAGAGAAGACTAGGGCAGCTTTTAAACCTATATGTGGTTAAGTTTGCTAAGTTTGAGCCAAGCGTGCCGCACAAGCCCTCAAAAGTGAAGCCAAAACGTCTCAATCGCCCCCTGTGATCCGGTCCTAATATAGCTCATAACCCCCGCCTCCCCATGTTATTGCTGAATGGACGCGAGACCAACTACAAACAATACTTCACAGATCCTTTTTCCAAAGATAGTTTCTGTCATTTACTGTAGTTTCTATCACTGTTGATGTAATTTCAAGTGTTCGTTTTTAAAATAAGTTTGTTTTTAGTTAGTTATGTGATGATAAAAACGGTGCTCTGACGTCATGATTAAGAGCTGTGATTGACAGGTTCTCTGTGCGAGGTAGTCACTGAAGCACCAGCTGACTTTTTTCCTAATGTTGACTATGTGGCTAGTAGTTGTATTTACCTTATTTTAACGAGGTTCTGCAATCAGCAGACATCATTGGAGAAGAACGAAGCAGACAGAGGCCACTTAATGAAAGTGCGGGGCGTGTGCTTGCGTTTGATTCAGCGAGAATGAGGGCGCGGCCTTGATTTCCGCGGCTTTACTTCCTGCTCACGACTGCGCATGACTGGTCCCGAAACACGCAAGTGCGCAGAACTCAAGTTCCAAGATGTCAGCGTCATCTTGAGACACTGGCGGCTTCAGTTCTCTCTAATGGAAAGGACCGAAGGGCGTCGTCCTTCTTTTTTTACACTCTATGGTTTGAGCCAGACAGAACATCAACCTGACCGTCAAGTAGCCAACTTTTATTGTCTCTCGAATAATAGACTTTATTAAATTATAGACCCATCTTTTGAATTGATATTGAATCTTAGCAAATCGTTTATAAATAATAAATATTGCATCATTACAATACAATCAACAACAATAACTTTTTAGGAGATTATTTATAATACCTCAATTCGTGTCGCTTCTAGAAGGTCTGATGCTATAGGTCTGATATGATATAGGACTAGGCTCATAACGTTAATAATGGAGTCTCCTCCTACTGGACGCATCAGGAATCTATTGGAAAACTGCTTGCGTCCACGTTGCTACCTAGGACAATCCCGGTAAAACACGGACAGGTGGAAACCCATGGGGTGCTTAACCGTTAGGGTTAAAGTTAAAACCACATGCCAGTTGGAAAGGAATGCAAAGCTTTAATGTTAAAAATGATTTCCCAGCACTGCTAATGGCTGTAACGTTACTCACAATAGAAGCTATTTCAAACTTTGTTGATAGACAATAGATATTAACCTAAAGACATTACCTCACAACACAAAGAAAGGGAACTTTGTAGAGCATTCACGCAATTCAATGTCGTGGCGGGGAAATTCAAAAGCCTGGTAGAACTCCTTTGCACATGCTCAGACGACTGACGCTGTTCCCTCTTGCTCGGCCAACATAATATTTTTTTTGTGCAACTGTGAAACGGCATACAGCATTAATTCTTTTCTCCTGATAAACATTTTGTAGTACAGTCATGGAAATCATGTAATCACTGACCAAACATTTTTTATTTTTTGACACAACCATTATGTTGAGCCAACATGTATTTCCTTATTTGTACAACTCTTTGCATCAATACTTTTTTTACAGTGTACAATGCATTATAGAGTGAGCAGTGCTTTATAATAAAGTGAGATTGCACTGGGAGCATTAATGGTATTGGTCTATCTAAAACATGCTACTCTGGGAGATAATATAATATAATTCTCCCCAAAACAGACAAATAGTTATGGTCATAAGAAAAGGGACATAGTCATGGTGATGCTAATTCATGAACAGCAATCCATTAAAAATTGTATGTCACCGAGGTAGGCCTATATTATGTGCTATAATGTAATTTGAGTTTAATTTCCCTTTACATTTCTTAAAAACTACCATATGAACATTTGTTTGGTCAACAGGCTCCTGAACAAGAATAATTAAAAGTTTCAGTTATAAGGTTTCCTATAATGGTGTTTACTTCTCAAACTTTTTGAAATAATGAATTAACATAAAAGCTGACTCTTTCGTTGAATCTGATCTTATCAGGACACTCGACAAAACTGACATTTTGACATAATTGTGTGTGTTTATATTTTACACCAAACATTTAAATCATATGGCCCACCTCGCCATATCTTAGCCTAATGTTTTCATGAAAAATGCTTATATGAATTTGCTTTGTATGTGAATGTGACAGTAAACAGTTCTCATTCTGCTATATATCTTTGTATAATAATTGACATAAATAGTGAAGAACCTACCTCAGATGAAGAAGATCTCACGCAAGTAGAAAAATAATATGGGCGTGTAAATGACACGATATAGCTTGTTTTCACCTGACGTCACGCCACTGCTGCGCGTTGCCATGGCGCAAGATGGAAATGGAAATTTCTATATTTAGGAAGCACTATAACACACTCAAATGCCTATGTTTTGCGTCGTTTATGGTTGCTGAAATTGATCAAACCACGCAGGAGTTTTTGTTCGTGTGCCAAAAATTGTTGTTCATTAGAGGGAAAATACAGAGAAATTGACAGAAATACACCGGGAAAAATGCCTTGCAAACATACGTCTGCAGGTTCAGGAGGAGCCGAATGGGAAAATGCCTGTGTTTGTGTGTGTGCAGTGATCACTTCATCAAATGTGAGTTAATACATTTTTTATGTGGCTTATAATTACATTATTCAGGTGTTTAAATACACTTATGTGGCTGTTTGTGTAACGTACCAGTTTCCGAACTTTGTAAAGTCAAAGTATGTCTGTAGAGACGAGTTAGTTGCTGATATCTACAGCCTTCGATGGCAGGCAAAATCTCTCAATTCAGTTGAAAATCTGTCCTCTTCATAACGTAACGATCACGTCCTGCATATGTTTCCGATTTTCTGTTTATATATTTCTCTCTGTAATAGCGTTCTAAAGTAGTACAAGTACGGTCTTTTCTCCATCTCGTCCATTGCGCTCTTCACTCCTTGCCCTCCGCCTGCATTTTGCGCGCAGTCAACACAATCACGTGTACTGCAAACCACCTATTGATGTGCATCGTGCGTGACGTACAGAACACCCTGTGATGTCACAGAGCATAACACACATACGCGCACATCGCACACTCAAAGTGCAAGAGCAGTAAGTGAGTTTACCGGACTTCTTAACTAACTTACTGACTTTAGATACTTTTATATACGGATTTAGACTTGGCATTTGCACACAGAGCCAACACACATCTATTAACAGCATCTTCATCACACATTTGTGTTGTTAATTGAGTGCCAAGAGCATCAAGAGATGCTGCCTGCAATTTCGATTCTGTCAGCATCAAAATCAAAATTGGAGAACCGCCCACTGGAGACCTTGGAAAACCGCCCAACAGGTGAGATGGAAAATGTATAATATAATTTATACCAAGATAAACTTGGATCAGTATTATTTTAATTTAAAAACATCAAAACTTAATTTACAGAAGGGTCTGCATATTTTTTGGTGTGCATTGTATGATAAATAAGTTAAGTGACACTTCAGTCAAATGTGGCTCAGATCTAGCTTAAAATAGTTTTTATGAAACTTTCTTTTTATCTTACTACATTGCAAAGCACAATACCAAACTTTTTCATCCATTTCATAGCAGGGAAACATGCTGTTCCTTGTTATTTAAAGTGAAGAAGTATTGGTAACACTTTACTTTACAGTCCAGTTATCCATGTGAATACAATGTACTTATTTTAGTAACTACAATTACTGGGTAGTAACTAGTACTAACCCTGAACCTACCCCTAAACCATGTACTTACAGTACTTTCTAGGTTAGTACACTGTAGGTACACTATAAGTACTGTAACGTTACTGTAAAAGGAAGCGTATGTGACTAATCTTTGTAGTGTTTTTGTAATTTTCAATCTTGGCACTGGTCCTTTACATAGTGTTTGACTTTTGGCCACGACCAGGAATATGAACTTGCAAAAGTGCAATTTATTTTTTCTTTAATGAATTCATCAGATAAAAGCCACGTTTATGTTTGTTCATGGAATATGTTTGTTTTTCATCTGTGGTCATTTGGTTTTATAATAAATTTAATTTTTCTTTATTTTCAGGAAGCGAAAGGAGCGAGGAATTAAGCCATGGTTTTTTTAGGACTGTACTGGACACTGTGAAGTCAGCTTTCATTCACCAGGAGCTGATCAGTCTTCCACCACAGCCAGATCTGGAGGATAAGTTTGTGCAAACGGATCCTGTTGTTGCAGATCCTGTCGTTCCTGTTGTTGCAGATCCTGATGTTCCTGAGCTGATGTGTTTCCCAAGCCAGGGGTGTGAAAATCCGAATTCCCTGTGGGTGTCAGGTTTCCCGAGGATGGAGCAAACAACGGATTCAAATTCTGCTTTACTTCCCTCCACTTCTGATCTGGATGACCGTGAGTCTTTATTACTTTGTTCATGTTATTTCCGCCATCGTTATTTTCTCTGATCTAATCTTTTTATTATAACTTTCAATTATAATTCTGATTTGACACCGCTTGAGTTAAACATCTGAAAATTATGTGTGTTGTAATATTTTCATCTTTAATTGCATTGATTAGTATTTGCAGCTCTAATCATCATTCACAGAGATGATTATGTTACCAATTTATAGTAAGGTTTATAGTTCACCAGTAGGGTTGGGTATCGTTTGAATTTGAACGATTCTGATTCCGATTCCTTGTTTCGATTCCGGTTCCTAACGATTCTTGATTCCGATTCTTTTAAGAGGCAGGGTCAAAAAAAGTTTAGCTAACCAATGGTCTTTCTGAAGGAAATACTCATTCCGTCACAAATACTCCTTTTGTCACAAATGTTGCATTTTGCCGAGATTTCGTTATTTTTAGAAAAGTGGAGCCACACTTTGGACCGCCGAGGTAAGCTACTCATGTTCGACTCGCACGGTTATGCCAACACTTCCGGTAGACGCTTCTTCGTTGGTGTTGTTCAGCGGTTTCTTCTTCCGGTCGCCCGACTGTGAATATCGAAACTAGGAATCGAAATTTTAACTTTTGACGATTCACGTGAAAAACAAAAAGTTAGTCCCGGTTCCAGTCCATACTCGATTCTCGATACCCAACCCTATTCACCAGGGTTTTTCCTGGCTCAAAATAAGGCGGAGATGGTAAAATCGTCACACTAGGGGGGTCCAGGGGCATGCCCCCCCGGGAGAAAATTTTGCACATTTTAAAGATAAATGCATTAATCTGGTGCACTCCGCATGTCATTATGGTAACGTGTTCTGGCTCAAAATTAGGTGGTTAAAAAAAAATCCAGATCATGTGTACACATGAAAGTGTACCGCGCCTTCAACTGGCTGAAAAAAAAATGCATTTATAATAAAACAATCTTCCTGATTATATTTGTCTAAAGAAAATGAACAGCTACCAGCTGAACAATTTAACTTACTACATACAGTAGGCACTCTGATTCCTTGTATGGGGCATGTAATATTCATATGACACACAAACACAAGTAGATAAGACCTGTTTAGTTCAAAAGATCACTCGTTGTGGAAAAGCGCAGATCATAAGTGATGATATGAGCAGCGCGAACGCGGCCAGATCTCAAGTATGCACACTATACTTCGACCTCGTCTAACATACCCAGTGATAATAGACAAAGTCTCCACCACAATACTGTCGCGGGGTGGATTCGGCGACTCAAAATGGGGGTTGGAGGTAAAAGCTGACTTTTCAAATGAGCTTGAACGTGAACTGCGCGTGCTGCTCGTTCATTCCTGACAGAGTGAGCGCCGCTCTCGTTCGCGTTCATTGTATGAAAAGTGATTCGTTCAGCGTTCGCGAAAATATTGAACGCGTTCATGCACAACACTGGTGCTTCTTGACTTGCGTGCGTCTGTGGTGGTTGTGATGACTGACAGGAGATGTTGAAAGGGGAGGGGCAGCGGCTCGTGTCAGGTTTCACAGAAATGTACCTTACTCCGTTCAGAGACCAGCAAGTTTAAATGCTTTTCTGAATGCCGTCGAAATGCGCAGAACGGTTTGAGAATGGACACAGCGCAGCGGAACCATGTCGGTGGAAAGAGGCCGCCTCATAATTGTCTATGCAGGAAAAACCCTGTTCACATTAGTTAACTACCTTAGTTAACAACTAAGAATGAGCAATAACCTCTATAGCATTTATTAATCTTTGTGAATATTCATTTCAACATTTACTAATACGTTATTAAAATCAAAGGTTGTATTTGTAAAACATTAGTTAATGCACATGCGAACCAGCAATGAACTGCTGGATTTTGATTATCTAACTTTAACAAAGATTAATAAATACATTGACTAATGTAATGTTACCTAATGAACCTTATTGTAAAGTGTTACCATAATTTTCTATGAATTGTTCTTCATTTTAGAAAAACCTGAGAAAGTAAGGACGAAGAGAGCAGACAGTGCCTTCTTCTGGAGATTAAGCGAGGCTGCAAAGGTGCTCTTCTTCGGCCACGAGCCGGACAGTGTTCAGAATCTGGCCATCTCCGAGCTGACGCTTTCATCGAGAACACGTCAGTGCCTGAGTCGGAGTCTGAGTGGGAGTCGGAGTCGTGCCCGGACTCTGATGTCAGGTCCGTGAGCCAGGGTTTCCAGCGTGGTTGCCTGTCGGACTGCAATTTGGTAAGGCATTATTATCTTTGCTTCTTGATATTTTTGCCCTGTTCTTTCCTACTTATAATTATATAGGCTATAATTCTGATACTCTGACATCACATAAAGAAACTTATTAGCTGATTTGCTGCATATACCCGAAATCAAAAGTATTCTCAAATGAATCTTATTTGAGTTAATATCAGACAATCAAAGGAAACATGTTTATGTCTATGTTCTGTGTGTTTTTCAGGAACTACTATATCTTTTT